>JAVTVY010037986.1:0-16235 GCA_036873755.1 Hanleya hanleyi | reverse complement strand
TGCATAAAGTATGAACCTTGATAGGTGAGTAACAGGTCACCCCATACCTAATTATCAAACCCGTGACCGGTACCGGGTAGGCTAGCTCTGGTATAGCCTTGTTCCATACTGCGTGAGAACAACTCACGTAGTATAGAACAAGGCTATACCAGAGCTACGGGTAGGCCTACGCTATTGCCAGATTGTTCTTGCGTGGCCGTTGATCGGTGATCGGTGACGCAAATAGCATTGGGGTGACCGGTTACGCAACAATCAAATTGACGATACAAGGGCGTAGACAAGGGGCGGGGGTTAGAGGGGGGCTTCTTTTGACGGTCGGAAAAACCTAAAAAACACACGATCAAACAAGGAAAGAAAAAAAGAAGAAAAATAGCATAGAAGTAAGTAATTAATACAGGGAAAGTAAACTTGTCACCACCAGTAGGCCTAAAATAATATTCCAATCGATCAGTGAACAAAGCAATAGATTGACGATTTGGGGCTCAAATCTCGTGTGATCATCTTCGAGAATGAAATAATGTGCTCTAATCCAATCGCCTATTTGGCCTTCAGTTAAAAACATCAACACGTCCATTGAGGAGCGTTGAGCAGATTTTTTTTGGTATTTTTTTCTTCTTCTTCTTTATAAACATGTTTTTTTTTCAATTGAGGTCCCACTCACTTCATATTAGTATTTCTTCATACACAAACAAGAGCAGAAGTGGATGAAACTATGAACTTCTGACAAGAGATATATGAATTCTCAATTACTTTTCTCAAAGAATTTAACCATAGGAATAAACCTAGTGTATGTCCCAGATAATATAGGCTTATCCCGGACGCTTTCGGCGATATTTCGGAGGCAATTCATCGTACAACATTTAAACTTAAATCTCACAGTATATAAGCTAAAAAAAAAATACTGATCTTATTCCTGTCTTCATTGAAATCGATTGAGAATTGACTAAAATCGCCAATACCTGCCATCTTATTTTGATACAACGATGGCGTTGATCTACCAGTGTTATCAGGCTTGACGTACGTCATGACGTCAAAAACAAAAGACTCACAAATCTCCCATCTAATTATTGTTTCCGCGATTTATTGATAACTACTGCAAGGATTTTCATGATACAACTACTAATTGTGTGTTTCAATGTTGTCCGAGAAATTTGCCCCGAAATATCACCGAAAACGTTTGGGGTACAGGTATAGTAGTATATATAACGGATATTCGGTAACATTCTCCCCGGATGTAACTATGACGTCACAACTTCATATGGTGGTGCCATCTGTACACTTTGGATGCAAGGGAGGATTTGAGGAGGAGAGGTCAAGTGCAGTATAGTTCCGGCAGAATGACCAAAAAGCTACCTCCAACACAGGAGAGTTCCAATTGTGGCAGGGAATGTATTCATCCGCGGTGATGCGGTCTGGCAGCGGTTTTGGCGGTGATGCGGTCGCGGGAAAAACCTTCCGCGGAGAAAAAGTAGTCCCTAGATAAAATGGTCCGATGGGGTCGAGTGAGGTATCAAAGTGAAGCACTCGTGAAGGGGCATCTAATGGGCTGGGTGTGGGGTTGAAATAGCGGCATTCTGCGCATGCGCGGTGGCCCAAGGGTATGGAAATAGCCGTTTTGGGATGTAGGGGAGCCACTAATGGGTCGATGGAGTTGAGTGAGGTATCTATGTGAAGCATTCGTGAAGGGGCATCTGATGGGCTGGTTGTGGGGTTGAAATATCGGCATTCTGCGCATGCGCGGTGGCCCAAGGGTATGAAAATAGCCGTTTTGGAGCTAGGGGAGTCCCTAATGGTCCAATGGGGTCGAGTGAGGTATCAAAGTGAAGCATTCGTGAAGGGGCATCTGATGGGTTGGGTGCAGGGTTGAAATATCGGCATTCTGCGCATGCGCGGTGGCTAAAGGGTATGGAAATAGACGTTTTGGAGCTAGGGGAGCCCCTAGTGGACCAATGGGGTCGAGTGAGGTATCAAAGTGAAGCATTCGTGAAGGGGCATCTGATGGGTTGGGTGTGCGGTAGGAATATCATTCTGCGCATGCGCAGACACAATGCGGAGCTCTTGTCCAATCAGAAGCGAGTATTTCAAATCCGTCACAGAGCTCTCAGCCAATCAGAAGCGAGTATTTTGACCCGGTGCATTATGGGCCATATCCAAGATGGCGGCACGTGTGTTCAAGATGGCGGCACCTCCGGTGTCGAAAACTGGTGATTTCGTCGCGATGTGGTCACCTAGTGTCGAAAACTGGACCCTGTATGGGTCCCGCTAGCCGTTTTGGAGCTAGGGGAGCCACTAATGGTCCAATGGATTTGTATGAGGTATCCATGTGAAGCCTAGGTGAAGGGGCATCCAGTCATGGGTGGGTGCATGTTAAATTTTTCCTGAAAAAAAACCGGAACACGGACTTTATCGAAAAATCCGGGAAAATACCTATATGGGGTATGGGGGTATATAGGTCGCCGGGCTTAACGGGGCTTGCCTATCAATAGAGTTATCTCCCCCTAGTTCCAGGGTGGGTGTATGTAAAAGTTTTCCTGAAAAAAATACGGAACACGGACTTTATCCTAAATTACGGGAAACCTACTTCTCGACATTTGCGGTATAGGTTGTGGGGTCTCGTTTTCTTAGTCTCGTCAAGACAAACATGATAGGAAGTGTCGCGGAGCGAAACGGTGAAATTTTTGAAAAAAGTCACCGAGACCCATATAGGCCCATACTGGGGTATAGGACCGATGTTTGTCCCCCTGGGAAACCCACTTCTCGACATTTGCGGTAGGGTTGTTGGGTCTCGTTTTCTTAGTCTCGTCAAGACAAACATGATAGGAAGTGTCCCGGAGCGAATCGGTGGAATTTTTGAAAAAGTTCGAGGAGCCCCATATAGAGCCATATAGTCCCATACTGGGGTATTTGTCCTACTGGGAAACCTACTTCTAGACATTTGCGGTAGGGTTGTTTGGATTTATTTTCTTAGTCCCGTCATTTAGAACATGATAGGAAGTGTCCCGGAGCAAAACGGTGAAATTTTTGAAAAAAGTCACCGAGGCCTGGGTAGGCCCATAGGCCTATACTGCATGGCTATGGGTGTATAGGGCCATACGGGGTGGACATGTTGGAGTCTAGGTGAGTCCCTGGTGGTCCAATGGGGCCGAGTGAGGTCTTATTTTGAAGCTCTCGTGCAGCAGCATCCGACTGGGCTAATGGTTCGTCCGTGTTCAATAGTCTGCGCATGCGCAGTCTGGCCGTAGTATAGAAAACAGGCATTTTGGGTGCTATGTAGGGGTGTGTTTGGGTTAGAGATGAGCTAATCACGGTTCGAATGGGTCGTGTGAGGTGTCAAAGTGAAGCTTGTGTGGGGTAGAGTCAGAATGATGTGTTTTTGAATGCATGTCGCGTTAATCTGCGCATGCGCAGTTGGTTGTAGTAAGTAAAGTGGCCATTTTGGGGCAGTGAAGGAAGGTATTTGGGGTCGAGAGGGACCATCCTTGGTCCGAATGCGTCCTGGGAGGTGTCATTTTGTAGTTCTCGGGGTGTACATTCCGATTTGAGGGATGTTCCCGTCATCTGTGACGTCATCGATGACGTCATCAGTAGGAGTAGTAGCCAAAGTGCGCATTTTGGGGTAGTACAGGAAGGTATTTGGTGTAGAGAGGGACCATCCCTGGTCCGATTGTGTCGTGGGAGGTGTCATTTTGTAGCTCTCGGGGTGTAGACCCCGATTTGAGGAATGTTCGCGTCATCTGTGACGCCATCGGTGACGTCATCAGTACGAGTAGTAGTGAAAGTGAGCATTTTGGGGCAGTGCAGGAAGGTATTTGGGGTAGAGAGGGGCCATTCTCAGTCCGAATTCGTCGTGGGAGGTGTCATCTTGTAGTTCTCGGGGTGCAAACCCCGATTTGAGGGCTGTCCACAGCATCTGTGGCGTCATTGGTGACGTCATCAGTAGGAGTAGTAGCGAAAGTGAGCCTTTTGGGGCAGTGAAGGAAGGTATTTGGGGTAGAGATGGACCATCCTTGGTCAGAATGCATCCTGTGGGGGGCCAGGATACCGCTGAGGAAACATATCCTCAGATAGTTATACCGAATCTGTGCTGTATTATACCACATGAATAACAACAAGTTCAGCATTATCCCCAATGTTACATCATACCCAGGCTGGGGGAGCCGCCCTGGGTATGTTTAGTATGTTCACAGCAAAACAAATTGAAATATCAAACACCATGTTTTATTATTTAACGCACCGTCACATTAGGTACAAGTGTTTACTGAGCTCAAGTCAACGATCAGCATGTAGACATATAGAGTATGTACGGCATGTTGTGGTATTCATCAGTGCACGGGTGACGCGTTCAACCGATGGGTTGGTCGGTCAGCTTGGTCACGGAAAACGTAACATTGGTGACCCTCTCCACTGTCCACTTGGTGTTGGGGCGTTGTTGTTGGGCCCATTTCAAGGGATCCACGGCGTCCAGTTTCTCCAGCATCGTCTCTAGTGACGCCCTATCCGTGATGGTAAACGGTTGGTCAAATACCCGGATGTTACTGCTCGGGTAAAAGTATCGGACTTGGTCTGTCTCCTTATGCCGCAGCACATAACCAAACGCCAGATTTAATTTGAAGGACGTAGCTTGGTCATTGAAGACGGCTTCCATGTAGCTGCGTAGACGGGCGAGGTCGGTCAGTCGGAAATTGTAGATGTCTTGAATAGGGCGATGACGGTGGAAACAGTGCCGTATCATTGGACGAGTGAATGATTTCGAGCACGTAGTACAAGTGAACATCTTGGTGGTTGACAGAGTGTCTGATGAAACGGCCAGGCCGCTTCCCTTTTATAGCACGCTAGCTGGTATCATGTTCGGGCACCTCCGTGTCTCTTCGGTGATCTCCGTGACATCTTCGGTGACCTCCGTGTCCCGTGTCACGTGACCGGAACTGACCTTTGACCCCGGCGCGCAAATGGGCGTCAACGCCCGGTGGTGGTGGTGGGAACTCCCGTGTGGCAGAGCTCTTGGATCGGAGCTCTTGGAGCTTAAAGCCTGTGGAGCTCAGATCTCGGAAGTGACATTTGCATACGACCTCTGTGAGGTCACTTTCGCTTCCGTTCACGTGACCGGAACTGACCTTTGCCCTCGGCGCGCGCGGTGTAAAGGTTTCCACCGCGGTGGAAACCTTTGCGCACCAGCTAGCGTGCTATAAAAGGGAAGCGGCCTGGCCGTTTCATCAGGCACTCTGTCAACCACCAAGATGTTCACTTGTACTACGTGCTCGAAATCATTCACTCGTCTGCACGACTTGCGCCGCCATGAGGCTACCAAGCACGAAGGAACCGCCCGGTATAACTGTACGATATGTACACTGTCGTTTCAGCGCCCGGATCATTTACAGCGCCACACACGTGCACGCCATGAAGTACCCAAGCGTCCATGCGAAGAATGTGGTCGGCTTTTCAAACTGACCAGTCAGTTGCTGCGACACCAACGCACACGACACCCTGTTCCGCAGCCACGTTTGCAGGTAGAAGAGCCCGTAGGCATCAATATCGAAACAGGGGGAACTCCCACCCATCGCACGAGGGCCGATGATGATGCCGCCCTAATTCAACAGTAAAATTCCGACGACAAGACCTTGGACCAGATTTTGTACGACGTGGAGGGCAAAGTACACTTCGTGGACGAACCCATAAATGTTCCCAGCGATCTGTCACACGAAGACCATCCAGTGAGTGACATTTATCGGCGCCATTGGCCCATGATCCGGCACTGTTTCTACCGTCATCGCCCTATTCAAGATATCTACAATTTCCGGCTGACTGACCTCACCCGTCTACGCAACTACGTGGAAGCCATCTTCAATGACCAAGCTACGTCCTTCAAATTAAATCTGGCGTTTGGTTATGTGCTGCAGCATAAGGACACAGACCAAGCTCGATATTTTTACCCGAGCAGTAACATCCGGGTATTTGACCAACCGTTTACCATCATTAACCGGGCGTCGCTAGAGACGATGCTGGAGAAACTGGACACCGTGGATCCCTTGGAATGGGCCCAGCAACAACGCCCCAACACCAAGTGGACAGTGGAAAGTGTGACCAATGTTACGTTTTTCGTTACCAAGCTGACCGACCACCCCCATCGGCTGAATGCGTCACTCATGCACTGATGAATACCATAACATGCCGTACATTTTCTATATGTCTACATGTTGATCGTTGACGTTACGGAGGTGACCGAAGAGACACGGAGGTTACCGAAGATGTCACGGCTCGGCCCTCGACTTGGGGATAGTTGAACTGAATGTGCTAAAAATAGATCACCAGCTAGCGTGCTATAAAAGGGAAGCGGCCTGGCCGTTTCATCAGACACTCTGTCAACCACCAAGATGTTCACTTGCACAACTTGCCAGAAGATGTTTACTCGTCTAGATAATTTACGACGCCACGAGGCCTCCATCCACAACGATGCACGGTATACTTGTATAATCTGCGCACGGTCATTCAATCGGGAGGATAAATTACTGCGTCATGAGAGGGTACTCCACGCGGGTGCGACGGTACTATGTAATGATTGTGGTCGACTCTTCAAACGACCCAGTCGGTTTAGACAGCACCAACGTTTGATGCATGCCCCGTCTCTACGGTTTGGGCGACAACTTTCCACTAAAGAGGAGCCGCGGAAGGTCAGACCCAGTGAAGATGAACCCGGGGAGACGAACGCCACTGGTGATGCGATGACGAAGAGCCCGCCTATACCCACGGTCCAGGAGGGCCTGGATATCCAGCCGGACCCCAGCGTTACGGTTTCGAGTCATACGCCTGACGACATCGAACATTTTCTGGACGAGTCCATAAATGTTCCTAGCGGTCTCTTACAGGACGCCCATCCAGTGAGTGACATCTATCGGCGCCATTGGCCAATGATACGGCACTGTTTCCACCGTCATCGCCCTATTCAAGACATCTACAATTTCCGACTGACCGACCTCGCCCGTCTACGCAGCTACATGGAAGCCGTCTTCAATGACCAAGCTACGTCCTTCAAATTAAATCTGGCGTTTGGTTATGTGCTGCGGCATAAGGAGACAGACCAAGTCCGATACTTTTACCCGAGCAGTAACATCCGGGTATTTGACCAACCGTTTACCATCACGGATAGGGCGTCACTAGAGACGATGCTGGAGAAACTGGACACCGTGGATCCCTTGAAATGGGCCCAACAACAACGCCCCAACACCAAGTGGACAGTGGAGAGGGTCACCAATGTTACGTTTTCCGTGACCAAGCTGACCGACCAACCCATCGGTTGAACGCGTCACCCGTGCACTGATGAATACCATAACATGCCGTACATACTCTATATGTCTACATGCTGATCGTTGACTTGAGCTCAGTAAACACTTGTACCTAATGTGACGGTGCGTTAAATAATAAAACATGGTGTTTGATATTTCAATTTGTTTTGCTGTGAACATACTAAACATACCCAGGGCGGCTCCCCCAGCCTGGGTATGATGTAACATTGGGGATAATAAACTGTATGAACATTGCTGAACTTGTTGTTATTCATGTGGTATAATACAGCACAGATTCGGTATAACTATCTGAGGATATGTTTCCTCAACGGTATCCTGGCCTGCCCGATGACGATTAGAACAAACGGTTCAGAGCGAACATGGCCGAAGATGGAACTTTCTGAAATGGCGACTTCTGATTGGACAAGAGTAGCCGAGAATACATCTAACGGACAGGAACGAATATGACAGATGCAAATGGTGGCCTCTGATTGGACAAGAATCTTCTTGAATTGTAAATATACCCAACGCGGCTCCCTCAGCGTGGGTATGATGTAACATTGGGGAGAATAAACTATCTGAAAAAACTTCTTGTTGTTGTTCTCTCATGTGTCATCCTTGTTGTTGTTGTTGCTGTTGTTGTTCTCTCTCCGGTCTATATCATGGCGTTATGTTAGAGTGTTAAGGTGTAACGACGGGCGTTGACGGGCGTCACTGCATTTCGAAGAATTAGTGACAATTCCATGGAATATCAGAGCTTCTGAGCTATTTCACCAGGGCGTTGAAGCATTAAGAATGGCGTTGGTGGGCGTTGCTACAAGATGACACCTCACACGACGCATTCGCACCGCGGATGGTCCATGTCTACACCAAGTAACATCCTTCACTGCTAAAAAATGCCCACTTTCGCTACTACTTGTACTGATTTCGTCACCAATGACGTCACAGATGCTGTGGACTTCCCCCAAATCGTGATCTCCACCCCGAAGGCTACAAGATGACACCCCACAGGATGCATTCTGACCAAGGATGGTCCATCTCTACCCCAAATACCTTCCTTCACTGCCCCAAAAGGCTCACTTTCGCTACTACTCCTACTGATGACGTCACCAATGACGCCACAGATGCTGTGGACAGCCCTCAAATCGGGGTTTGCACCCCGAGAACTACAAGATGACACCTCCCACGACGAATTCGGACTGAGAATGGCCCCTCTCTACCCCAAATACCTTCCTGCACTGCCCCAAAATGCTCACTTTCACTACTACTCGTACTGATGACGTCACCGATGGCGTCACAGATGACGCGAACATTCCTCAAATCGGGGTCTACACCCCGAGAGCTACAAAATGACACCTCCCACGACACAATCGGACCAGGGATGGTCCCTCTCTACACCAAATACCTTCCTGTACTGCCCCAAAATACCCACTTTACTTACTACTCCTACTGATGACGTCATCGATGACGTCACAGATGACGGGAACATCCCTCAAATCGGAATGTACACCCCGAGAACTACAAAATGACACCTCCCAGGACGCATTCGGATCAAGTATTGGTCCCTCTCGACCCCAAATACCTTCCTTCACTGCCCCAAAATGGCCACTTTACTGACTACAACCAACTGCGCATGCGCAGATTGACGCGACGTGCAGTTAAAAACACACCATTCTGACTACCCCACACAAGCTTCACTTTGACACCTTCCACGACCCATTCGAACCGTGAATAGCCCATCTCTAACCCAAACACACACCTACATACCCCCCAAAATGCCTGCTTTCTATACTACGGGCCAGGCTGCGCATGCGCAGACTATTGAACACGGACGAACCATTAGTGTAGTCAAGTGCTCCTCCACGAGAGCTTCAAAATAAGACCTCACTCGACCCCATTGGACCATTAGGGACTCACCTAGACTCCAACATGTCCACCCCGTATGGCCCTATACACCCATAGCCATGCAGTATAGGCCTATGGGCCTACCCAGGCCTCGGTGACTTTTTTCAAAAATTTCACCGTTTTGCTCCGGGACACTTCCTATCATGTTCTAAATGACGAGACTAAGAAAATAAATCCAAACAACCCTACCGCAAATGTCCAGAAGTAGGTTTCCCAGTAGGACAAACATTGGTCCTATACCCCAGTATGGGACTATATGGCTCTATATGGGGCTCCTCGAACTTATTTCAAAAATTCCACCGATTCGCTCCGGGACACTTCCTATCATGTTTGTCTTGACGAGACTTAGAAAACGAGACCCCACAACCCTACCGCAAATGTCGAGAAGTGGGTTTCCCAGGGGGACAAACATCGGTCCTATACCCCAGTATGGGCCTATATGGGTCTCGGTGACTTTTTTCAAAAATTTCACCGTTTCGCTCCGCGACACTTCCTATCATGTTTGTCTTGACGAGACTAAGAAAACGAGACCCCACAACCTATACCGCAAATGTCGAGAAGTAGGTTTCCCAGGATGGTCCTATACCCCCCATACCCCATATAGGCATTTTCCCGTAATTTAGAATAAAGTCCGTGTTCCGTATTTTTTCAGGAAAAATTTTACATACACCCACCCTGGAACTAGGGGGAGATAACTCTATTGATAGGCAAGCCCCGTTAAGCCCGGCGACCTATATACCCCCCATACCCCATATAGGTATTTTCCCGGATTTTTCGATAAAGTCCGTGTTCCGTTTTTTTTTTTTTTCAGGAAATTTTTTACATGCACCCACCCATGACTGGATGCCCCTTCACCTAGGCTTCACATGGATACCTCATACAACTCCATTGGACCATTAGTGGCTCCCCTAGCTCCAAGACGGCTAGCGGGACCCATACAGGGTCCAGTTTTCGACACTAGGTGACCACATCCCGACGAAATGGCCAGTTTTCGACACCGGATGTGCCGCCATCTTGAACATCTTTGAAATACTCGCTTCTGATTGGACGAGAGCTCCGCATTGCGTCTGCGCATGCGCAGAATGATATTCCTACCGCACACCCAACCCATCAGATGCCCCTTCACGAATGCTTCACTTTGATACCTCACTCGACCCCATTGGTCCACTAGGGGCTCCCCTAGCTCCAAAACGTCTATTTCCATACCCTTTGGCCACCGCGCATGCGCAGAATGCCGATATTTCAACCCTGCACCCAACCCATCAGATGCCCCTTCACAAATGGTTCACTTTGATACCTCACTCGACCCCATTGGACCATTAGGGACTCCCCTAGCTCCAAAACGGCTATTTTCATACCCTTGGGCCACCGCGCATGCGCAGAATGCCGATATTTCAACCCCACAACCAGCCCATCAGATGCCCCTTCACGAATGCTTCACTTGGATACCTCACTCGACTCCATCGCCCATTAGTGGCTCCCCTACATCCCAAAACGGCTATTTCCATACCCTTGGGCCACCGCGCATGCGCAGAATGCCGATATTTCAACCCCACACCCAGCCCATTAGATGCCCCTTCACGAATGCTTCACTTTGATACCTCACTCGACCCCATCGGACCATTTTATCTAGGGACTACTTTTTCTCCGCGGAAGGTTTTTACCGCGACCGCATCACCGCCAAAACCGCTGCCAGACCGCATCACCGCGGATGAATACATTCCCTGCCATAATTGGAACTCTCCTGTGTTGGAGGTAGCTTTTTGGTCATTCTGCCGGAACTATACTGCACTTGACCTCTCCTCCTCAAATCCTCCCTTGCATCCAAAGTGTACAGATGGCACCACCATATGAAGTTGTGACGTCATAGTTACATCCGGGGAGAATGTTACCGAATATCCGTTTTTTATACTACTAGGTATATTATCTGAGGTAGACAGTAGATCCACACAGTAAGTCACTGAACTGGTGTAAACATGGTAAATATGGATAGGTTTTTTCTACTATTCCAAGAAATAACCACCAAGCTTACATTTGTGATAAGTCCGGCAAATGCAGGTCGAAAATAGTTCAGTAATCATCGATCAAAAATGTTTCCTATGTTAAAGAGATAGCAAAGCTACCCAACGACCCAGATCTCATTTTCTTGGCCACGCGTCAACGCATGCAGCTGTCCGCTGCTATCAGGGCAAGATAGTATTGTCTGAGGATTAACTTGAATTATAGCGCAACCCTGGGATTAAATGTATTTTAATAGTGATCGTCACTGTTATGAGATATTTTGGCACAAATTAAAAGTGCAATTGTTACAATCTCATACCGCTAAAATATTTCCAATGAGCGCCAATTTGCCATCAATTTTCAAAAAAAAAAATCTTACGCTGCCAGAGGGAACCCCCCAGACTCTCCCCGTCTCAAGCTCCTCCCCCCCCCCCATCAGACTTCACAACTTATCGATGCCCTTGCAATACGATATCCGGTCACCGGTCACGATTTTCAAAATGACGTTAGGGAACCGGATATTGAAGCGAACTGAACGTTTTGTGAATAAACATTCGTAAAAGTGGAGTGCGATGCTCTTTCCTCATTCCAGTCCCGATCATTTAATCCGATTATTTAGGTCACGATATTCACTGGTACCAAAATTCTCGCTCCTTATTTTTTTGGATCAGGGCAATCGTACCTAGCTAACTTTACACTGGTACCATCATTTGACACCCCCCCCCCCCCCCACCCCTTATGTTTATTTATTCATTTTAGAATGCCAATAAAAACCTAGCTACCGTAAACGTTTGGTGTTAACACGTGAGTAGTATAGTCACGGCATTTTAAGGCCTATTTTGACTGGGGAGATAACTCTTGGGGAGGACGCGGGGAGTTCCGACAGGGGGGGCGCCACCAGCTCAAGAGACCAAAAACCACGTCCAACACAAGAGAGCTCCCCGCAAAGTTCACTATAGTTCTGGCAACCTTTGACCTCGAATTCTTCCGCGGTGATGCGGTCTGGTGGTCATGGGTCGTGGGGAGAAACTTCCGCGGACAGAAAGTAGTCCCAAATACTAATACTAATACAAAGAGTACGGCGCATCACGTTGGGCACACCGGTTCTCGTCAGATCACCGAAGTTAAGCAGCGTTGAACTCGGTCAATACTTGGATGGGTGACCGGGTGCTGTACTGACTGGGCTGATCAGTGTCCAGAATAATAGGAACTGTGGACACTCTCGTGTTCTGGCACATGTAGGCACCGTCGTGATATGACTGAAACAATGTTGAAAACGACGTTAAATCCTACTCACTCACTCACTCACTTACTAATACAAAGCCGGGGGAAAATTCTCCAGATTTCAAATACGCTGCATGCATGGACCGATTGGGTCGAGTGACGTATCCCCGCTCCTCCAGGGCTATCCAGTCATGGGTGTTTTCACAGAAAAAATAAAATAAATAAATAAAAAGCGGAACACGAACTCGTACAATTATATGTAATATACAATATACGGGAAAATGCCTGTATGGGGTATGGGGGTGGTCATTTTTTGTGTGGATGTTACTAGGTTGTTTGGTCTTGTTTTTCTCGTCTCGCAACGAAAAACCCGATGGGAGGGGTCTCGAAGGTAAGCGGTGAATTTTTTGGAAAAGTACCGGGCAGGTCTGTATATAGGCCCATATAGCCCCATACTGGCTATGGGAGTATAGGTCCATACTGGGAAATTTTTCGTGGGTTTTACTATGGGTTGTTTGGTCTTGTTTTTCTCGTCTCGCCACGATAAACACAATGGGAGGGGTCTCGGAGGTAAGCAGTGAAATTTTTCGAAAAGTACCGGGTAGGTCTGTATATAGGCCCATATGAGCCCATACTGGCTATGGGGGTATAGCTCCATACTGGGTGGACGTTTTGGGGTCTAGGTGAGCCCCTATTGGTCCTATGGTGTCGTATGAGGTATTATTTTGAAGCTCTCGCGGAGGAGCATCCGACTGGACTAATGCATCGTCCGTTTTTAATATTCTGCGCATGCGCAGTCTGGCCGTAGTATAGAAAGCAGCCATTTTGAAGGGGTATGTGGGGGAGTGTTTGGGGTAGAGATGGACCACTATGGGTCCAAATAGGTCGTGGGAGGTGTCCAAGTGAAGCTTTTGTTGGGTAGAGTCAGAATGGCGTGTTTTTAGCGCAAGTCGCGTCAATCTGATGATGCGCAGTTGTGTGTAGTAAGTAAAGTGGTCAGCTTGGGGGTGCGTGGATGTGTGTTTGGGGTAGAGATGGACCACTATTGGTCCGAATGCGTCGTGAGAAGTGTCATTTTGTAGCTCTCGGGGTGTAGACCCTGATTTAAGGGATGTTTACATCATCTGTGACGTCATCAGTAGGAGTAGTAGCCACAGTGGGCATTTTGGGGCAGTGAAGGAAGGTATTTGGTGTAGAGATGGACCATCGTTTGTCCGAATGCGTCGTGTGGGGTGTCATCTTGTAGCTCTTGGGGTGTAGACCCCGATTTGAGGGATGTCCATGTCATCTGTGACGTCATCGGTGACGTCATCATTACGAGTAGTAGCGAAAGTGGGCATTTTGGGGAAGTGAAGGGAGGTATTTGGGGTAGAGATGAACCATCCTTGGTCCGAATGTGTCGCGGGAGGTGTGATCTTGTAGTTCTCGTGGTGCAGACCCCTATTTGAGGCATGTTCACGTCATCTGTGACGTCATTGTTGACGTCATCGGTAGGTGTAGTTGCGAAAGCGGGCATTTTGGGAAGCCAAGGAAGGTATTTGGCGCAGAAATGGACCATCCTTGGTCCGAATGCAGTTCTCCTTGTATTTCTCTGCATGTAGACGCATCTACACACTTGGTGGTCGCATCGTGCATGAATACTACATATGACTTCATACTGTGAACTATAACTGTAGAAGTTCAGGATGGTCGAGTGGTCTAAGGCGCCAGTCTCAAGTGCTGGTCTGCACATGCAGGGCGTGGGTTCGAATCCTACTCCTGACACATGAGTCGTTTACTTGATACTTCTGATACAATATTTAAAACGATAAAACTATAACCGTAAAGTCAGGATATTGAAGCGAACTGAACGTTTTGTGAATAAACATTCGTAAAAGTGGAGTGCGATGCTCTTTCCTCATTCCAGTCCCGATCATTTAATCCGATTATTTAGGTCACGATATTCACTGGTACCAAAATTCTCGCTCCTTATTTTTTTGGATCAGGGCAATCGTACCTAGCTAACTTTACACTGGTACCATCATTTGACACCCCCCCTCAGCGCCCCCCCACCCCTTATGTTTATTTATTCATTTTAGAATGCCAATAAAAACCTAGCTACCGTAAACGTTTGGTGTTAACACGTGAGTAGTATAGTCACGGCATTTTAAGGCCTATTTTGACTGGGGAGATAACTCTTGGGGAGGACGCGGGGAGTTCCGACAGGGGGGGCGCCACCAGCTCAAGAGACCAAAAACCACGTCCAACACAAGAGAGCTCCCCGCAAAGTTCACTATAGTTCTGAGTAGTAGTGTCTACTGAAAAAAGGCCTTATTGACCTCTTTGCACTTAAACTTGAGGCGTTGGCGCTGGAGATTGGAAAGTGACCTCTGCCAGAGTTTGGCCGCCATCTTGAAGTTGGTAAAAAAACTTGACCAATGTGGCAGCGGCTTATTCTGTTGAATTCGGATACAAGGTCGCGTGACCTTTGTATTCTTCCGCGGTGATGCGGTCTGCCTCCGCAGACCGAAAGTATTCGTACGGGAAAAAATGCATGGAATGCATGTATGGACCCTGGGATGTACTGACTTTGAACATTGGGGAGCGTATTGAAAACCATATTGACCTCGGGGAAGTACGGAGCGTTGACCTTTGACCTTTGCGTGGCCGCGTACCGTGCAGTATATTGACCTTGTGGTGGAGTACTATTAGGGTTCAAGTGATCGGGTTGTGGGGCTGAATGACACCTCTGGGTGGAGAGGAAAACAGTCCGCGAGAAAAAATAGTGCGGCGAACCAATAGTGCGGGTCTGTATTGAAGCCATTTAAACATTTAATACATTTAAAACGTTAATACATGTAAAATGGGCTTACCTTGAAGTGTCCAAGTTTTATAATTGGGTGTCCGTCCTATAGGGTCTGTACATATTGGATTGCATCAGCATTGGCTGGAGGCCAACATCCGGGTTCCGTTGGCACGCATCCAATTGGCTGGGTGCCAAGTTTTAGATAGGTCGGGTATTGGCCTGGTGCCAACATCCGGGTACTGTTGGCAGGCATCCAATTGGCTGGGAGCCAATTGGCTCAGTGCCAAGTTTTTCGCTATAAAAAGGGGTCCGTTTTCAAGTCGGTACCAACATTTTCACTGACCATCCGAAGCTATCGACCACACCACAGTCTGCCTCCAGCCTGCCTACAATCTGCCTAACGGACCAGCCTGCCTGCCTGACCACTGCCTGCCTACAGCCTGCCTGCCTGACGATGTACCCGACCACTGCCCGGCTGACCAGCCTGTCTACCTCATCTACCTGTGTTCCTTTCCACCATGAGTCGTGATCGTTCAAGATCTCCCCTGAGACGAGCCGACAACAATACGAGACCAGAACAACATTTTCCAGGAGATCCAGCGGTGCCTGCCGATGAAGCATTACCAGAAGACCAGTCCGTGAGTGCCATATACCGGCGACATTGGAACACCATTCGCCATTGCTTTCACCATCAACGGCCCATACTGGATTTGTACAATTTCCGGCTGGTGGAGCTGATACATCTTCCGTCCTACGTGGAGCGTATTTTCAACGACCAAGCCACGTCGTTTCGGGTCAATATGACTTTTGGATACATTCTTCGGCACAAGGAGACCAATCAACTACGTTATTTCTATCCGAGCAACAACCATCATGTATTTGACTAGCCCTTCACGGTGACGGATGCTATTTCCCTGGAGCCGGTGATCGAGCAACTCACTACATTAGACCCGTTGGAGTGGGCCCGGCTGCAGCGACCGAACACGAAATGGTTGGTGGAAATGGTTACCAACGTCACATTCTACGTGACGAAATTGCGG
>JAVTVY010037985.1:0-16963 GCA_036873755.1 Hanleya hanleyi | reverse complement strand
GCAGAGAAAAGGCGAGGAAATTGACAGAAAAGATCGAAAAGATTGTATTTCTACCATTAAAAATGTTATTTTCAACGTTAATTTAGATACAATGGTGAAGGATAACTATAGTAATAAACTAGAAGAAATGGATATGTTATTCAAACGTTGGTCTTGTAAAGCTTATTCCCTATTAGGAAGGCTTACTGTTCTCAAATCTTTAATTCTCCCGAAATTGAACCACCTATTCACTGCTTTACCAAACCCACCAGTCACATTTATTAATGAACTGCAGGGGAAATGTTTCATTTTTTTATGGAATTATAAACCTGATAGGGTGAACAGGCATCAGCTAATGGAAAATTATGAGAATGGGGGACTTAAAGTGCCAAATATTGCTAATTTTATCAAATCGTTGAAGATAACATGGCTGCGCCGCTTAGTTTTAGGTAGAAATGGATGTTGCTGGAGTGCTTTAGCGGATGAAGTTTTGCCCAGGCACAGAATAGATCTACTAGAATTAGGACCAACTAGTCTAAGGAAGATTGCGAACGCAATGTTAAATCCTTTTTGGAAAGACGTCGTGTGTGCCTGGGCAGATCTCCAAGAAAATAATTGCTGTAAAACTGATTACGATTTTAGAAGAGAATGTATTTGGAACAACGATAAAATAACAATCGGACGAAACAGTATTTATTATCCAAATTGGTCAAAATCTGGTGTCAAGTATATTAACGACCTAATGGATACAAATGGTAATTATTATACCTACGAAACTTTTTCGGTAATTCATAAATGCAGTCATAATTTCTTAAGTTACCAAGGTGTTATCAGTGCAACAAAAAAATACCAGCGGGAAGTCGGTTTAAAATCGCAGAGGAATACAGTACTGTCCCCATTTGTTCCCAAGAATATTGAACCTTTATTTAAAGCGGTAAAGGGTGGAAAATACTTCTATAATATTTTGTGCAGACCGAAACAAACAACGAAAACAAAAGCAGCGAAAAAATGGGAGGATGAACTTAAGGAAACGTTTGAAATTTCATGGTGGCAAAACGCGAATATTTTACCCTTTAAAATAGGATTGGAAACAAAACTAAAGTGGTTCCAGTACTGTATTCTAACGCGAATTCTTACCACGAACTTATTTTTGAAAAAAATTAACTATGTTACCGATAATTTATGTACCTTTTGTAAGGAATGTCCGGAGTCGATAACACACTTATTGTGGATATGTAGATACACGTCGTCTCTGTGGTCAAACTTTCAATCATGGATTTGGGAAACGACTGGTATAAGACTAGATTTGACATTAGAAAAAGTTCTATTTGGTGTACAAGCCTCTGGGTCAAAAATTATTAATGTAATATTAATCATGGTAAAATACCACATATATAGGCAAAGGACGAAGGGACAAAGGGTACATATACAAGGGGTTAAGAACGATTTACGTTTCCAGTACTCTGTAGAAAAATGCATTGCCGATACCAATTGTAAATGGGAAGATTTTAATGCCCGGTGGTCAATTTTTCATCTTTTGTTTAGATAGTGACTGACATTCAAATGACTTGTTTCGCTTATGCTCATGTGTGCTGATTTCATGAACTGTATATATGTCCGAGATATGTCTGTGAAAGTTCGGAAAATAAATATATAAATTAAAAAAAAAAAAAAAAAAAAAAATGTTAGTGGTCTATTCACCATTAAACAACCCATTAAAATGCCATTATTTGCATCCAAATTAAGGTTGCCATTAATAAATGTTAATGGGGGAGATACATGTCATAGGTTTTTAATGGCATGGAGTTTAATAGCCTTTAAACAATATAGAGCTTGATCTCTCAAACACAAAATAGGTAACCATCTTATAATTATATATCCTTGGTGACACAAGACTGATATCGGGATTTTGGACTAGAGAGAAATGGCTCTATCATTATAGCTTTCACATTACCTGCATTTTAATGTAAAATTTTAACTGTCAGTATCACGCATAATAGGGCCAAAATTAAAAAGCTGCTTGGGTTTACATAACCTTTCTATAAACCATGGGTCAGTAGGTCGATTTTTATTTTAATTTTAAAATTTCTTTTTTTTCATTTGAATTTTTTCATGATCCCATACCGGTTTACAATATTGCTTCTTGAGATTAGAGAGAGAGAGAAATGCCAAACAGAGAAAATATTACCATTTGTATGGATCCTGCTTCACGAACATCTAGGAGTCATTTAGTTTCCTGTAATACATATATAATTTCATAAAAAGACAGTTTCATAAATTTCTTAGGTGAATGAAAATATATAATTGTACCAAATAAAAGTACCAAAAAAGTTTTGATGGGTAGGTAGGCTTACCCCAAACAAACAATATTTTAATTTGGCCTAGAAGGAACATACCGAAAAAGGTAATTTACGGGATTTTTTCTCTCTCCAAGTGGCAGGGTCAACATGAGCTGATTTCGTTTTTCCACTTGTGTAATCCTGAAATTAGATGGTGTTATGTGCGACTGTCCTGAATCTGGCTACTGATTTCGTTTTTGAAAGATCAAGCTTGATAATTCTTCTCTTTTGCCGTTGATGGAGAGGAAGGGAGCTAGACAGAGTAAATAAATGGCCAAAAAAGTTTATAAATATATATTCTATCCATACGAGCGCAAAACAGTAGGCCAAATTGAAGGTTTGAAGCAGAAATCTACCGGACCTGATCCAGGTTGGGTGGCGGACATTTTGCGATAGAAATTTTCTATTCGATGCGTAAACCCTACCTTGTCGATATCACACAATTAAATGTCAGTAGGGTTTAGCTTGTTGAGCAAGGGAGGGGGTGGGGGTGGGGGGCGTTTTTGTGACAGCTTCGTTCATGATTTTCCTGCAGTGTTGCCTTATTCGAAGCACAACTAATTGAGCGTATCTGTTCGTTCTCTCCCTCCCCCCACCAGACCAGTCACGGTTAATGCAACTGTTGAACCCATATACTTGAACTAGGAGCAAGGGATCACTGCTTCCACGTACTGAAATTCTGAGCACCGAATCACTCCATCCATACCCAGAAACTTTAAACAGGTACTGAAATGAACATGGGATCACATCATCTGTGTGCTGAAGTGTGGGCATGGGATCAGTTCATCCATGCAAAGAAACTATGAACATGGGATCGCTTCACCCATGAACATGTGATCACTTATTGTATACTGAGATAATGAGCATGCGATCACTTTTTTCGTGTACTAGAACTATAAAGAAGGGACCAAATCATCCATGTACTGAAATCATGAGCATGAGACTATTTCATCGTTGCACTCAAACTATGAACACGGAATCACCCCATCAATGTTATTGAAACTCTAATGGACATGGGATCAGTGTTTACATGAACTACAACTATGAACATGGGATCACCTCATCCATGTTATTGAAACTCTGATGAACATGGGATAACCTTTTCAACGTATTAAATCCCGTATTACATCCATGTACGAAAACTATGGGATCTAAACTTGAGGAGGCTATAAATACTCAACGGGTCAGAAATCTGGTGTAGGCCTATTCATGCTCTAGGTTTATTCTGAAGAAATACTGTTCACTGAATTCCTCGATGACAGTTTCTTTGTAATCTACATTTAGACCACAACACATTGATTGTATGTGACGAATTGAGTTTCACAATACCAGGTGCTGCAAAGTTGTCAAGAAATAGGTCGAACCTTATAACTGAATAAAGCCAGCTACATTCAATTTCATACAGGTGTGAGTAAGACTCCCTGTGGACCTGAACGCATAGACGAGTTCTTGGTATTAAAAACGAAAGAAAAATTAGGACTCCTAATAGAAAGAAAAAAGAGATGTTTCTTAGAGATGCTTGCATGTGTACCTGGAATTTTGAACTATAGCCAAATACCAGGAACCAGTAGGAGTGGCAATTCTGTGAAATGTTGCCTCCGGGAACTATATTCGAAGTTGACTATCCAGTAAACAGCCAGTTACAAAAACTTCATTCTGCTATAGCATGTATAAAAATATTAAAATCTTAAAATATCAGTGTCAATATGTATAGGTTTACTTAGCTGTTGAAAATATAAAATGGTGTACAGATAACACACAAATGACAAGGAAACTCGAATGCACATTTCTAGTAATTCAATTCGGTTAATCATGTTAATATGTTTCGCCATATTATATTACATCAAAGTTCTTGTACAGGTACTTCGATCAAGGTCACAAATCCCCAAATAATCGCCTTACTCATTATGTAGTAAATTGGTAGAGCACATCTTGAGAAAACTATATTCCCTAATATTCGCCACCAGAAATGACCCACCACTTCCGCTCAAATATCTCGAAAAAATCAGCATACATTCCCCACCATTTTTTTCGTGATAAGACCGCCAGAAATAGTGTCATCCAGTCCGACACCATTACGGCAAATTTCGGCCAATCAAACTGCCCTAGATTTTTTTCTGATTACAATTTGAAAAGGTGGTTTTCATTTATTTGATAGTCAAATATTATAGAAACATTTTAAAATACGTCACAGAACATTTCTGGCCCAGTCAGGTATAATGACCAATCAATGTTCGCCGGAAGTGAAGTCCTGTTAATAATCTTAGGTCCAGAAACTTCAATGGAGGTTTGTGACCTCGACATGGAGTGTGGTGTTGCAATTTGTGAATTGAGTTTTTCTCTGCTGCATTTGAACAGGGTTTGTGGATGCAAATTTTGGTTCGTTACTGTCCTGGAACGATCATAAATTATGACAGTTGGGCTTGAGGATGTGTGGACGCGAAATTTTACTCTGTTTCAAGTTTGTCATGCAATCAGGTTGGCTCTGATATTTAGTCAGTTTCATGGTACTTGGCATAAATTTATTACAGTTAGTGTATATGCTGGAAATAAGGTTGCTTCGAAAATTTCAATGAAAATTGTAAAAAAAGAGTTTTGTCAAGATTAGAATAAAGCGAACCTAATATTATTTGACATCCTGTCTCCCAATATTTTTGACCACGTTATTATGATATTTGTCGCCAACCGTTCTCTCCTTTTAGTCAAATTGATTTTCGATTATTTTGACCCTCATTTGCCCCTTTTCAATATTTCTCCCTTGAGAACATATGTAGGCTGTGAATATTCGGTACATTCACAAAAAGACTTGCGCCATATCATGTCGGCGCCGGCGCGAAAGAGCAAATAAACTATTGCGAAAATAAAAATACTGACGTTATAGTTTTAACTGCAAAGGACCTCTGCAATCAAGGGTAGACAGTGCAGGAAGTATTCTGGTTGCTATGTTCCTTGAAGTAAATTCACACTTTTGTAAGACGAGTTGGGTCAATTCAATCAAAATCAATCATACATACAATTTCACCAAATCTTTGATTCTTAATCTGGAGGCTCTTAGTCTCACATGTAAAGATGTTTGTTGTTTTAGTATTAGTGCGATTACTCTATGGATGATGGCTGGCTAATGAATGTCATATATGACCAGTTTATCAAACGTATGCATGTACATGTATCTATTAGATCAGGGCGAGCACAACTTTTCTACCAACATCAGTTGATAAATAACACTAGTAACAGTTTACGTCTGACTATCAACATACAATAGAAGAATTGTGGTATATTTCATGGTAGTTATTTGGACCAGCCAGATAATATTGTCTCCGTGTTATTTTTTATTTCCCGCCGCTGATCGCTGTCTGTCCGTGTGTGGGTGTGTTCACAAATTAGTTTCACCACATTAACTTCGAAAGTATTCTGTCAATCCACTCCAAATTTTCACTGTAGGTGTATTGGCAAAACAGGCCTCACGCTATTGATATCTGTCAGTCATCCAATGAATGTAACAGTATGCAGTCCTATCTTGATTTATGATCCAGCAAACATCTAAAAAAACTTTACAGAGACCTATTTAAAAAGACCTGTCTTAAAGAGACCTATTTATTTATTTTTGTCATATCCCTTCAGAACTGATAACAGCTTGTCTGTATATACCTTGATGTATTATTCACCAAGCATCTCAAAATCTCACAGATTTGTTGCCGATATAATGCCAGAGAAGCCGCCTGGACCTCGATAAAGAATCGCTGCCATAATCTGTGCATCATAAATTCTTGTTAGCGCAATAACTTAAAAAGCATTAAATCAATTCCTTACAAGTTTTACAGAAGATATATTGAGGAAACAGTCATCATGCTTATTAATATCATTGTCAATAAGTCAAAGGTCGAGGTCATATCACCCAGACACTGAAGCAAACATTGTCTGGAATATATCTTAAACTTAAGATTCTGATGTTTTCCGTGTGATTCTGGAGAGACCTATTTATAAGTAGGTCAAAGTTCAAGGTAGCGGTGTACCATAATGTCTCATCCAGCGATGAATTTGTGAGTTCACGGCCCTTGTTCTATGTGGATTAGGGGTGTTTAATAATGTGAATGAACCTTTCATATACTTGTTAGTGGTTCATCCCCATTTGTCTTGGGGACCACAGTAAAACTCGGGTTTTAGGTTCAAAGCAACTTAATCTGAACCTAAATGGCCACATCTATATTGCGCTGAAAGTTCACGGCTGGATGCTTGAACGGAACACTTTTGAAATGGAATTAACGTGAGAATGAAGGGAAGTATTTTTGTTAGTCAAAAACAGTCAATGGCTAGAAAGTCTAAGCCAATGCTCGGATTGATCATGTCTAATAAGCAGCAACTCCTGTAATCGTAGTATGTGTACTTGTAGTATCCGAGGTTACTCAGGCTCCGGCCACACTCGTCAACTATCGGCTATGTACTTAACCGGAAATAAACCATACGCATCCAGCATGGCCTGTCTGAGTTGAATCAATGAGATATTACATGGTGTCAGAATCGGGATCATCTGGATTGTAAATCTGTACGAGTTGTGGAAATATTGCGATCGGTAGAAAGAAGAAACATTTACGAACATTTCTACAGACATGATAACATGGATATTCCTCCCCCAAAGCCATTCCGGCCTGACACGAAAGACCCTACCGGAGAGACAAAGAGAACGTGAAAGCAGAGCCTCGAAGTATATTTGATAGCAAAAGGACTCGAAGATGCCTCAGGTAGGCGTAACTTGAACTTGCTACTTCATTTTCTGGGGACGGATGGAATTAAACTGTAGAATACATTTGAGTTTACCCCCGCTGTTAAAGCGGATGAGGATAACGACAATGAAGCTGCGCCAGCGGAAGATAACGAAACTCTAGTAACTGTTCTGAAGAAATTTGATCGCCATTACGGCCACAAAAAAAATACCGTAAAATCAAACGGCAAGTATTTCTGGACAGAAACCAACAGGAAGGTGAAAATCTGATGGACTTTGTAGCAGATTTGAAGCATCGTGCAAAAGAATGCGAGTATGGTGATGCAGAAGCATCATTATTATGTGACCGCATAATTCATGGTGTAAAAAGTGAGCATGTAAAAATGCGACTCCTAGATTTAACCCTGGAAAACTGCATCCGAATCTGTAGGAGCTCTGAACTTACTCAACAACACCTCAAAACATTGGCGAAAGAAGACAGCACTGTTCACTTTGCAAAGGGCAGGCATTTCCGTGGTTCGATGAGAGGTCGACGGGGAAACGGCAATTCGCAATAAATTTCATGACTACGGCAAGTGCCCGGCATTCCATAAGTTTTGTGGTTCATGTGGCGAAAAGGGACATTTTGCGCGTACCAAAATTTGTCGAATTTTCCCCCAATTTTCCAGAGGTCAAGGTAATCATGGTAACAGAAGAGGTCGCGGTCGAGGTCAAAACCGATTTAGGTCTGTACACTCAGCAGACTATGGTGATAGTGAGAGTACTAACAATGCGTATGAAGAAGGCGTGGGCATTGACAATTTATTTGAACAATGTACAATACATGATGTTTTTAAACAAATGATGTTTGAGTCCAACAAAAATACAAAATCAAATGACGATTGGCACATGGCGTTCATGGCAAAGCCTTGAAACTAGAAATTGACAGTGATGCCAAATGCAACGTACAATCACTCAAAACTTTGAGAGAACTTCACTTAGATGAAACCATAGAACCAAGCAATGTGTTGATAAATGGGGTACATGGTAAGCCTCTCAAGGCATATGGGAAGGTCAAACTAGAATGTACCTATATAGGGAAACGTAGAAAAGTGGAGTTTCAGGTTCTTGATGATAGTCAGAGAGTAGATATTCTGGGTAGACAAGAGAGTGTTATGTTTAGGCTAATTGTGCGTGTGCACAATGTTGCATGTAGCCCAAAGTGTGACAAGTTGCTAAGCGACTACAAAGATGTATTTGATGACACAATTGATTGCATTCCAGGTTCATACGACATTAAACTAGATGAAAATGTAAACCAGTCTTACAGTCTGCTCGCCCAGTCCCAGCCCCAATCCATGATCAGGTCAAAGCGGAATTGGACCATCTTGAAGCCTGCGGCGAGATAACCAAAGTCACAGAACCGACTGAATGGGTCAGTCCCATGGTATGTGTGCGCAAACCCAATGGGCGTGTTCGTTTGTGAATTGATCCTTCCAGTCTGAACAAAGCCATTCTACGTGAACACAACCCCATGAAAACTTTTGACGACATTGTAGCACGACTGCATGGCACCTCGAACGCGAACATGGGATTTTACCAAATCCGACTTTCCGATGAAAATTCCATGTACACTTGTCTCTCGACCGTTTTCAGACGGTATCGGCAACTCCGCATGCCGGTTGGAATCAGTGGCGACCCCAGAATCTACCAGCGGGCTATGGAAGAAATATTCGCAGACATAGATGGTGTAGAAATCCTGATGAGCGATATTCTCGTTCATGGTCCGACGTTGGCAATTCAAAACCAGAGATTGGAAAGTGTGCTGAAACGCGCCAGACAGATGAAGTTAAAACTGAACCGCCAGAAGACGAAGGTAGCCCAACCGGAAGTTGGCTACGTGGGACATATACTGTCCAGAGAAGGCTTGAAGCCATCGGCGAAAAGCGTAGAGGCGATAGTCAAGATGAAGGAACCCGAAAACCACAGTCATTCGGAGACAGCACTAGGCATGATTGCCTATGTGTCAAAATTCATACCGCACCTGGGTGAGCTAAACGCTTCGTTGAGGGAACTGAAAACGGAAGAAGAATGATGCTGGGGTCCAGTCGAGAAGGTAGCCTACCAGAAAATCAAAGACACGTTGAGTTCTGCGCCAGTGTTGAAGTACTATGATGCCAGTAAGCCCATACTGTTGAGTGTAGACGCTTCTAGAAAGGGCCTTGGAGCAGCAGTAATCCAAGATGGCGGCGTTGTCGCGTACGCATCCAGAGCGTTATCACCTACTGAGCATAGATATGCTCAAATAGAATTGAAAATGTTGGCCGTCGTCTTCAGCAGCACCCGCTTCCATCAGCTAATTTATGGAAAGAGCGACGTCACCATCGAATCCGACCACACGCCATTGGAAAGTTTGTTCACCAAACCGATGTATGCTATGCCCATGAGGATTCAACGGATGATGCTGAAACTCCAGCCGTACACTCTCACGCTGAAATATGTGAAGGGAACGTCCATAGGCCTCCCCGACTGCCTCAGCAGATTGCCTTTACCCGCTGACCCAGATTCTAGCAAACTGATAGATGAGGAACTGATGGTGTGCAAAGCTGACACACTATCATTCAGTCAACACGATAAAATGGCTGAAACGACCAGAAACGACGACGAGCTCCAAGCCGTGGCAGAGCTGATCGTACAGGGATGGCCAGAATCGCGCCACGATGTGCCAGTCCTAGCAGCACAATACTGGGACTATATATAGAGACGTACTGAGCACCTGCAATGATGTCGTTTACAGAGGTCAGAGAGTTTGCATTCCCAAACGTCTACGACTAGAAACTCTGAAAACAGTTCACACTCCCCACATGGGAATAGTGAAGAGCAAACAACGGGCCAGAGATATCATATTTTGGCCCGGCATGATCAAACACATCGAAGACATGTGTGGGAAATGCCCGATCTGCCTCACTCGCCGAAGAGATCAAACACGAACAATACCTGACTATGGTAGATTACTACTCTGGATTCATAGAAGTCGCACAGCTTCACGATACTACAGCGACTACAATCATCAACCACATCAAATCCGACATAACACGATACGGTATCATGGACATACTGGTTAGCGACAATGGTCCGCAGTTCCCTAGCTCAGAATTTCGGAAATTTGCAGAAACGTACAAATTCGAACTTACAGCGTGTTCGCCATATCACCAGCAGGCCGAAAGTAGTACAGCCACAACTTGAAACATACCGAGATAAGCAAAAGATGTAGTATGACCGAGGCGCACGACCGCTACCCGATATCAGACCCGGCGACGCTGTCAGAGTCCAGCCATACTCCACAGGGATGGAGACCTGCGGAATATGTCGAATCACACAAAGCGCCCCGATCACGTCATCAGGTCCGGTAATAAAGCTGGACTAAACAGAAGGAATAGAAATGTACTCCTACGTACATCGGAGACGTCACGTGTTATCACACGTCAACGACCTCAGCCGTACTACCAAAGTATTCCAACCAATCAACGCCCAGAGCGCCCGATGGTAAAGAAACCGCGACAACAACCGACACCACCTCTGTCACTCACTGCTGGAGTGACAACGCGTAGCCTACTTGAGTCGGTCGTTCGATCCGTAGACCTGCATGGATGAAGGACTATGACTGAGCAAACGCGGAGATTATGAGGCGCCGTTTGTCACTTTCTGATTTAATCTACTGATTTATAAATATCGGGTATTTAGTAGTCGGATATATAAATATCGGGTATTTAGCAGTCGGATATATAAATTTGCAAAAAACGAGCGTGAAATAAACACTGACTTTAGTCAATTTTAAATCCTATATCAGCGAATAAAATCCGAGAAAAATTTATAAATACCTATTTTAGATTTCAAGATATATATATCTCTCGTTGTGTTATTTCTGGGATATAAATTCCTCCACAATATATATATATATTCCTGACAAACGATTTCTTATTTATATATCCGAGGTAACGTATCTTACTTATATATAAATATTTCAAAATGTGTTGTTGGGGTATATATATATCCAGTCCTCATCTAACTCAGGATTTGTAAATCCTGAACTGAGAAATGCCATGTATAGATATCCCATTTACAGTATGCTAATAGTATGCTAATGAGTCGCGAAAACCGGTGACGTCGTCGGTTTTGGTGTGGCTTTAGATTATATTATCTCCAGTGGAAATACCTTAAGCTGACACCGGTGTCGTCGGAAGAGGACTTGACCGAGCATGTGACCGCCGCTGTTTTGCGAGCGATTGCGGACGAGTCTCGGGCATCGAATCCCACAAACGCTCGAAGTTCAACGATATCAACTGATGGCGATTTCGAAGAGGTAAGGTATTTATAACTTTTTAGATCATATACTCGTTTCAAGTTAATGTGAAACATGGAAAGTATACTCTCTTATGTCTGGTATTATAGACTGATAGATATCTTTTATGGACTGATATTTTAATCTTTTGAAGAAATTGGAAACATTTTCAATCTACATCGATGAGCTTGCAACAAAAATTGATAAATACTCATAAATCAAATTTGATCAGAACACATCATTTTTGTTCAGAACAGCAAGGTCAAAATAAACTGAAATGTTTAATTTAATAGATCGATTTTCAATCGGATAAAATTAGTCACTAATTCTGGAGCAGAAGTCAGGCTAGATATGAAATTTTAAACTTTGGAAGGTCTCTCTCCACATCGGCCCATTATTGACGTTTAGGCTAGATAATTTGCGCTTTTTACATCCCGAAGCTATTTTTGTTTTATAAGTTATTCTTCCATCAGTGATGCCATCTGCATTCTTGACTAATCATTTATCACCACTGATCATTTTTCGGAATATTGATTCTGATTTCAGTCTGTCGGTATTCTGGAAAATGGCGGGTTAATATCATGACTCAATCTCCTCCCCCATCCGTTTAAATTATTCACGCTGACTAGGACCGAGATATGAATGTATACTGTCAACACACTAACGTGGCATGATTAAGACAAGGTTGTCACACAGACGCTTTAACAGAGAACATGGTTATGGTGTAAAAATCCGCTACAATCCATGTCTTTTTTTATCACGTTCCATAATGTTAAGTTAAACGTTAAGTTATGAAACCTAGCGCCAGAGATCTCTCACTCGAAGATCATATTTTGCCGTCAATGCACAGAATTTGCTAAACTTTGAATGAAAGCATTTGATGGTATAGATCAGAACATCAACTGATAAAATTACAAGTGAACCGTGGTGATTGTATAGTGATTTAGCGTATACCCGGCAGAAATTCCGCTTGCTGCAGACCGATACCTCGTTGCATGAAATTTCTAGCTCAAGTTCCAGCGGAAATAACTTATCCGAAATTGCTCTTGATCCAACTTGGCCTACTAATAGTTGATACCATGTTGGTAGTATCAGTTACATGACCTAGCATTTTCATTGATCTAGGTTTATCCTTCACTCCTTCCCTTTAATCTTAGGCACTTGAGGTTTTATGTCTGGACTGTATCTTGATAAGGACATAAGCCAACATCAATATAGAACCCTTGAAGTCCTTGTACATATATTGGCACTTGCTTCCTGTAGACTTGTGCTGCACAAGTTCTCTCTTTATCTATGTGCCCTAGATATGATATCCTGGATAGACTTCCTTACACAACTGTGTTTAGAGCAGGACCCCTCAGTTGTTTACCAATAATTTCCGCCCTAGAGGCCTGTTTATACTGAGCGCGACCGCGACCTCGACCGCGAACGCGGCGATCGCATTTGATTGATGTACTGCTATTTGAGTGAAGTCGTTTATACTAACGGCGAACGCGAACGCGGGTGAATTTTAGTTCGCGCGGAAATCCGTGGACATTGCCTCCAGAGCGAATTTTTAGGAACAGTTCGCGCGAACGATTGGCATTACCCAATCAGTGTGCGAGGTGAAAAGGCATACATATGACGTCGCTGTCTGATGATGTGTAGCCTGACATGGTCAAATCGTAAATGCGCCAGTTTCATCTGCGTATCGCCGCTTTTAGTACGAACGATGATTCGCGCGGAAAGTAGCAGTGGTCGCCGTCGAGGTCGCGGTCGCGGTCGCGTTCGCGCTCAGTATAAATAGGCCTTTAAGCCGATGGAGCAATTTGGTCGTCCCGTTTGCAACTCGACCTGTCCAACTTTGCCCACACAGCATGGACGGGTAGGGTATGTGGGTCAACCCATGGATGGCAGGCCGAAAATTCGTTTGGGCATAAGGTGGCTACAGCAGTTTTCCCGGAAATATAGTGGGTGTCGAGGAAATGTCACCTGTGCATAACTGGATGAATATTTATGTACAAAAATAAACCTCATGGTTTCGACTAGAGAACGAAAATAATGGGAAAAGTTTAGAATTTTGTTTAGGAAAGTTTAGAAGTCACAATGACGTCAGAATTACCCCTATCTGTCTTAGATATGGTTGGCCATCCCTGCCACAATTCGTCATTTTATACCATGGTATAAAATATTTACAGGATGCCTGTAAATAATATATACCATGGTGTAAAATGCCAAGCCTGCCATAATTCATATTTACTGGATGCCTGTAAATAATATATACCATGGTGTAAAATGCCAAGCCTGCCATAATTCATATTTACAAGATGCCTGTAAATAATATATACCATGGTGTAAAATGCCAAGCCTGCCATAATTCATATTTACAGGATGCCTGTAAATAATATATACCATGGTGTAAAATGCCAAGCCTGCCATAATTCATATTTACAGGATGCCTGTAAATAATATATACCATGGTGTAAAATGCCTAGCCTGCCATAATTCGTATTTAAAGGATGCCTGTCATTATTTTGTAATGAGACATTTTCGCACATGAAAACCTAGATGGACGTTATTTGTTTTTGATGGAAGTTCACTTGAAGCCACAATCGCACGAGTTAAAGAAGGGTCTGCACTCCTTTGAAAAATGAAGGAAGAAAGTGTCGACACATAAAATACTGTTATCAAACTATTACTATAAAGGAATATACTGTAGGCGATTCGGCATGTGTGTGTGTATATACAATGCATCTCGTACCTAATAGTAGGTTGGTATCACACATAAGAGATACCAAATTAGAAATTGAAATATGAGGATATGGGGTCGGGCAATGCATTGAATAAACTTGTGTAACATGATGTAAGCTCTCAAAAGACGGAGCTTACTTTTGGAGACAGCGGGTGATGTTGCATGACATATGGGGTCGGACAAAGTTTACTTTATGAGATAGAGGCTGGGACTTGGTGTCCCGGAGGTGAGGACATGCCCCCGTGGGTAGCGGTTGGGTCGAATAAATAGGGAGATGTGAGCTTCCGGAATATATATAGGTATGTGATCGGGCGAAGCTTAGTATATAAGATAGATGGTAGGGCTCGGTGCCCAGGGGGTGGGGATTGGGGTGTTTGCAGAGAAAGCAGCATCCGCTACATGGAAATATCACCGTGTGGGATCTGGCGAGGCCTAGATTCGAAGATACAGAGTGGGCTTCAGTTACCACCTTTACAACAATAGCAACAACAACAACACATTGATCAGAGCAACGGGTCATTTTTTTAAACTATTCAGGGGATTCTTTTTGTTCGGAATAAAATGCTCACTCACATTTTTGAAAAAATAAAATATCTTAATATTTAGTTGGTTGATAATGACTCTCAGAATAATGACTTTCGATGTTATGGTACCGGGATAAATATTAAGTGAATGATGGCAGGGGTGTTTCATCTAGCATAATGGGAGACAACCCTGTCAGGAGGTTGGGTCTAGCTCTCAAGTGACAACTGTGCACAACCACAATTGCGACGAAATACATGAATAGACCAATCCAAGTTGAGGAACACCACCATAGCCATGGTTCGTCTGACAACTCTGTGGTTAATAGCATGCGGGCCTGCATGTGGAGGATGAGGGAAACCCTGCAATTCATATAATTACAAGCGTCTGGTCCGTCATTCATAATTCAGACGTCGTCCATTAAAGAATATCCGCGTTCATAATCCAAAGACCTATTCCATATTCCATGTAACAGTATTAATACCAAATTCAAAAAGACAATCATAGTATACATATACATAGGCTACTTTCCTGCAAGAGAGAATCGTTTAACAGTTTTCAAAGATGTCGGCAAGACATCATGATGACCCAAAAATATCAAATCCGTATCGATGATAAGTATTCTTAATCCATAATATTCGTGGTAAAGTCGTCATCTAGAGAATGATGTATCTCAGTCACGCTTTGATTGTGACTGTTCATATGAGCACAGTGAGGATCTTGAAGTACATGGGCCCACATGGCCCCTAGGCCCGGGTTAAGCGGAAGTAGACACAAGTTACGAAACGTAACGCCATAGATCTTGCACGCTACGCTCGTATTTTGCTATCAGCATGGGATATGTATCTCCAAATTTGAGAAACTTTAAGTGGAGGCGCTGGTATAGCCCTGTTTTATAAGTTTCTGCAATAATGTGTTGTGACGTTGATTAAAATCGTCACATTTAATACAGGATCTAGCAAATGCTACTAGGCGAGATATGTATACGCCATATGCAGGTCCCACCGGAATATTACTGTGCAGAAACGGATAGTTTACGAAATCGAAATTGTAATCATCTCTTTTGTCATAAAGTCGACGAGAGAGAAGGCTCGCTTCATTTTTTTTATAGAGCTATAGGTCTAAATATGATGTGCCTGCAGGGCTATTTGTAGTTTCCTTCAAATCCAGTGAAGGTGGATCTATATCCTTCACTGCGTCATTTATATAGACATTATCCACAGTGAGGAGATCGTCTATATAGCGTTTGGTGAATGAGAAGGAACGGCCTTTGAATGGATCGGTTTTTCAATTTTTCCCACCTCTTGCATATCGCTACAATTTATTACCTGTACTTGGTAGGATTCTGCTGGTGGACTGCTACACTCTCAGAAATATTCAGGGAATAATCCTGAATAGATCAGGTTGCACATGCACAACTCAATTTCAGGGATTTTACCTGAAAACCAGGGATAATTTCCAGAAATTCGGGTATATCAACCATGAATTAAAGCTAAATTACCTGAATATTAGGGGATTTTGCGTACCTGAATAGGGTCGGGAACTTACTAATCAGGGTGATAAATATGCCTGAATTTCAGGGAAAATCCTCTCATTCAGGTAATCAGCCCTGAATTTCAGCCAAAATCCTTGAAATTGAGTTGGGGATATACAACCTGATCAGTTCAGAACTTTCACCTGAATATTTCTGAGAGTGTAGTCCCCGAGGCTCGCCCTCTGTACATGTCACTCGACAAATATATGTAGGTTTACTGTTTCGGTGGGAAATTTAAGCCGTTCGACGTCGGATTCTACAGGTTTGTTTTTCTTGGTATCTTGCATTTACCAGGTTTCCCCATGTTAAGGCGTTTACTCCATCAAATGTCCATGATGCTCATCCATTAACATCAGACGAGTTGTTTGAGCTGATCTGTCATCACATACTTCATAGTCTCCACAGGAACATCTGCAATAAAAGCTCGGCTGAGATACTAAGGCTACGTTCGAGAATCCACCGTATTATCCGGTGTGAATGTTGGGTGTCGGATTATTTTCCTGAACTGTCATATGGTTGCATTTTAGTCGCCAGGCGTCGTCAATTTTCCACCACTCTTGCATATCGCTCCAATTTGAAAGCGCCTGCATATAGTCATATTCATCTATATGCTGTTGCCAAATTTAACATAGATATTTTTAATGAGAAATTCAAGCAACTCTATAAACAAAGAAACATCCCATGAATGATATCTCTTGTATGTAGAGCTAAAGAATGCTTTATGGTTTCCGACATTAATATATCTACGACCAGTTTTCTTGAAAACAGATATTATTAATGAACTTAGACCTTCAGTAAGGTCGTAATGATGGATTGT
>JAVTVY010037984.1:0-16161 GCA_036873755.1 Hanleya hanleyi | reverse complement strand
TGTATAACCTGCGCACGGTCATTTAATCGGCAGGATCATTTACTGCGCCACGAACGCTCATTCCACGAGGAGACGACGGAACAATGTAATGAATGTGGTCAACTCTTCAAACGACCCAGTCATTTAAGACGGCATCAGCGTTTGATTCATACCCCGTCTCTACGGTTTGGGCGACAACTTCCCACTAAAGAGGCACCCAGGAGGGTCAGACCCAGTGAAGATGAGCCCGGGGAGACGAATGCCACTGGTGATGCGATCACGGAGAGCCCGCCTATACCCACAGTTCAGAAGAGCCTAGATATCCAGCTGGTCCCTAGCATTACTGTTCCCAGTCATACGCCTGACGACATCGAACATTTTCTGGACGAACCCATAAATGTTCCTAGCGATCTCTTACCCGAAGATGATCCAGTGAGTGACATCTATCAGCGCCATTGGTCCATGATACGGCACTGTTCCACCGTCATCGCCGTATTCAAAATATCTACAATTTCCGACTGACTGGCCTCGCCCGTCTACGCAGCTACGTGGAAGCCATCTTCAATGACCAAGTTACGTCCTTCAAATTAAATCTGGCGTTTGGTTATGTGTTGCAGCATAAGGAGACAGACCAAGTCCGATTCTTTTACCCAAGCAGTAACTTCGGGGTATTTGACCAACCGTTTACCATCATTAACCGGGCGTCGTTAGAGCCTGTGCTGGACCAAGTGGACCAATTGGATGTCTTGGGATGGGCCTATGAACAGCGCCACGACACCAAGTGGATAGTAGAGAGGGTCACCAATGTTACGTTTTCTGTGACCAAATTACGGAATATTCCCATCGGATGAATGTATTCACCCAAACACTGATAAATGCGCAATGCGCAATCAATTATCTGAGGATATGTTGCCTCAACGTTATCCTGGCCTGTCCGATGACGATTAGAACAAACGGTTCATGGCTGAAGATGGAACTTTCTGAAATGGCGACTTCTGATTGGACAAGAGCAGCCGAGAATACATATAACGGACAAGAACGAATATGACAGATGCAAATGGCGGCCTCTGATTGGACAAGACGCTACTTGTATTGTAAACATACCCAACGCGGCTACCCCAGCTTGGGTATGATGTACTGGAGGGGATAATAAAATGATTGACCTGTCATTCTTGTTGTTGTTGTTCTCTCACCGGTCTACATCATGCGACATTCTACAGAGTGCATGTTCATTGAGAGAGAGAGAGACAGGGAGAATTAAGGTTTAACGTCGCATTCCGCAATATTTCAGCTATATAGCGATATGGACAGAGAGTATGTACATGGATTTGAACAGAGTATGTATACATGGACGTGAACAGAGTACATGTAGAATGACATGCACAGAGTACACTTACATGGACAAGGAACATGTACATTGACAGAATACATGAGCATACGCAGAAGTTTTGTACATGGACTTGCTCAAATGTGCAGACCCGCACCATCCTGAACGTTTACAGTTATGGTTCACAGTATCAAGTCATATGTAGTATTCATGCACGATGCGACCACCAAGTGTGTAGATGCGTCTACATCCAGAGAACTACAAGATGACAGCCTACACGATGCATTCGGACCAAGGATGGTCCATTTCTACACCAAATACCCAAAATGCCCGCTTTCGCTACTACTCCTACTGATGACGTCACCAATGACGTCACAGATGACGAGAACATGCCTCAAATAGGGATCTGCACCACGAGAATTACAGGATGACACCTCCAATGCACGACACATTCGGAGCAGGACTTCCCCAAAATGCCCACTTTCGCTACTACTCGTACTGATGACGTCATCGATGACGTCACAGATGCAGTGGACATTCCTCAAATCGGGATGTACACCGCGAGGGCTGCAAAATGACACCTCCCTCGACACATTCGGACCAAGGATGGTCCATCTCTACCCCAAACACACCCCCACGTACCCTCCAAAATGCCCACTTTCGCTACTACTCGTACTGATGACGTCACCGATGACGTCACAGATGCAGTGGACATTCCTCAAATCGGGATGTACACCGCGATTGCTTCACTTTGACACCCCACACGACGCATTCGGATCAATAGTGGTCCATCTCTACCCCAAACACACCCCCACGCACCCCCCAAAATGCCCACTTTCGCTACTACTCGTACTGATGACGTCACCAATGACGTCACAGATGACAAGGACATCCCCCAAATCGGGGTCTACACCCTGAGAGCTACAAGATGACAGCCCGCAAGACGCATTCGGACCAACGATGGGCCATCTCTACACCAAATACCTTCCTTCACTGCCCCAAAATCCCCACTTTGGCTACTACTCCTACTGATGACGTCACCAATGACGTCACAGATGACGTGAACATCCCTCAACTCGGGGTCTACACCCCGAGAGCTACAAAATGACACCTCCCACGACGCATTCGGACCAATAGTGGTCCATCTCTACCCCAAACACACCTCCACGCACCCCCCAAAATGACCACTTTACTTACTACACCCAACTGCGCATGCGCAGATTGACGCGAGTTGCACTAAAAACACGCCATTCTGACTCTACCCCACAAAAGCTTCAATTGGACACCTCCCACGACCCGTTTGGACCTATGGTGGTCCATTTCTACCCCAAACACTCCCCCACATACCCCCAAAATGTCTGCTTTCTATACTACGGCCAGACTGCGCATGCGCAGAATATTGAAAACGGACGATACATTAGTCTACGCCCCGAGAGCTACAAAATGACACCTCCCTCGACACATTCGGACCAAGGATGGTCCATCTCTACCCCAAACACACCCCCACGCACCCCCCAAAATGCCCACTTTCGCTACTACTCGTACTGATGACGTCACCGATGACGTCACAGATGCAGTGGACATTCCTCAAATCAGGATGTACACCGCGATTGTTTCACTTTGACACCCCACACGACGCATTCGGGTCAATAGTGTTCCATCTCTACCCCAAACACACCCCCACGCACCCCCAAAATGCCCACTTTCGGTACTACCCGTACTGATGACGTCACCGATGACGTCGCAGATGCAGTGGACATTCCCCAAATCGGCATGTACACCGCGATAGCTTCACTTTGACATCCCACACGACGCATTCGGGCCAATAGTGGTCCATCTCTACCCCAAACACACCCCCACGCACCCCCCAAAATGCCCATTTTCGCTATTACTCGTACTGATGACGTCACCAATGACGTCACAGATGACAAGGACATCCCCCAAATCGGGGTCTACACCCCGAGAGCTACAAGATGACAGCCCACACGACGCATTCGGATCAGCGGTGGTCCATCTCTACATCAAATACCTTCCTTCACTGCCCCAAAATGCCCACTTTGGCCACTACTCCTACTGATGACGTCACCAATGACGTCACAGATGACGTGAACATCCCTCAAATCGGGGTCTACACCCCGAGAGCTACAAAATGACACCTCCCACGACGCATTCGGACCAATAGTGGTCCATCTCTACCCCAAACACACCTCCACGCACCCCCCAAAATGACCACTTTACTTACTACACCCAGCTGCGCATGCGCAGATTGACGCGAGTTGCACTAAAAACACGCCATTCTGACTCTACCCCACAAAAGCTTCAATTGGACACCTCCCACGACCCGTTTGGACCTATGGTGGTCCATTTCTACCCCAAACACTCCCCCACATACCTCCAAAATGGCTGCTTTCTATACTACGGCCAGACTGCGCATGCGCAGAATATTGAAAACGGACGATACATTAGTCTACGCCCCGAGAGCTACAAAATGACACCTCCCTCGACACATTCGGACCAAGGATGGTCCATCTCTACCCCAAACACACCCCCACGCACCCCCCAAAATGCCCACTTTCGCTACTACTCGTACTGATGACGTCACCGATGACGTCACAGATGCAGTGGACATTCCTCAAATCAGGATGTACACCGCGATTGTTTCACTTTGACACCCCACACGACGCATTCGGGTCAATAGTGTTCCATCTCTACCCCAAACACACCCCCACGCACCCCCAAAATGCCCACTTTCGGTACTACCCGTACTGATGACGTCACCGATGACGTCGCAGATGCAGTGGACATTCCCCAAATCGGCATGTACACCGCGATAGCTTCACTTTGACATCCCACACGACGCATTCGGGCCAATAGTGGTCCATCTCTACCCCAAACACACCCCCACGCACCCCCCAAAATGCCCATTTTCGCTATTACTCGTACTGATGACGTCACCAATGACGTCACAGATGACAAGGACATCCCCAAAATCGGGGTCTACACCCCGAGAGCTACAAGATGACAGCCCACACGACGCATTCGGATCAGCGGTGGTCCATCTCTACACCAAATACCTTCCTTCACTGCCCCAAAATGCCCACTTTGGCCACTACTCCTACTGATGACGTCACCAATGACGTCACAGATGACGTGAACATCCCTCAAATCGGGGTCTACACCCCGAGAGCTACAAAATGACACCTCCCACGACGCATTCGGACCAATAGTGGTCCATCTCTACCCCAAACACACCTCCACGCACCCCCCAAAATGACCACTTTACTTACTACACCCAGCTGCGCATGCGCAGATTGACGCGAGTTGCACTAAAAACACGCCATTCTGACTCTACCCCACAAAAGCTTCAATTGGACACCCCCCACGACCCGTTTGGACCTATGGTGGTCCATTTCTACCCCAAACACTCCCCCACATACCTCCAAAATGGCTGCTTTCTATACTACGGCCAGACTGCGCATGCGCAGAATATTGAAAACGGACGATACATTAGTCTACGCCCCGAGAGCTACAAAATGACACCTCCCTCGACACATTCGGACCAAGGATGGTCCATCTCTACCCCAAACACACCCCCACGCACCCCCCAAAATGCCCACTTTCGCTACTACTCGTACTGATGACGTCACCGATGACGTCACAGATGCAGTGGACATTCCTCAAATCAGGATGTACACCGCGATAGCTTCACTTTGACACCCCACACGACGCATTCGGGTCAATAGTGTTCCATCTCTACCCCAAACACACCCCCACGCACCCCCAAAATGCCCACTTTCGGTACTACCCGTACTGATGACGTCACCGATGACGTCGCAGATGCAGTGGACATTCCCCAAATCGGCATGTACACCGCGATAGCTTCACTTTGACATCCCACACGACGCATTCGGGCCAATAGTGGTCCATCTCTACCCCAAACACACCCCCACGCACCCCCCAAAATGCCCATTTTCGCTATTACTCGTACTGATGACGTCACCAATGACGTCACAGATGACAAGGACATCCCCCAAATCGGGGTCTACACCCCGAGAGCTACAAGATGACAGCCCACACGACGCATTCGGATCAGCGGTGGTCCATCTCTACATCAAATACCTTCCTTCACTGCCCCAAAATGCCCACTTTGGCCACTACTCCTACTGATGACGTCACCAATGACGTCACAGATGACGTGAACATCCCTCAAATCGGGGTCTACACCCCGAGAGCTACAAAATGACACCTCCCACGACGCATTCGGACCAATAGTGGTCCATCTCTACCCCAAACACACCTCCACGCACCCCCCAAAATGACCACTTTACTTACTACACCCAACTGCGCATGCGCAGATTGACGCGAGTTGCACTAAAAACACGCCATTCTGACTCTACCCCACAAAAGCTTCAATTGGACACCTCCCACGACCCGTTTGGACCTATGGTGGTCCATTTCTACCCCAAACACTCCCCCACATACCCCCAAAATGTCTGCTTTCTATACTACGGCCAGACTGCGCATGCGCAGAATATTGAAAACGGACGATACATTAGTCTACGCCCCGAGAGCTACAAAATGACACCTCCCTCGACACATTCGGACCAAGGATGGTCCATCTCTACCCCAAACACACCCCCACGCACCCCCCAAAATGCCCACTTTCGCTACTACTCGTACTGATGACGTCACCGATGACGTCACAGATGCAGTGGACATTCCTCAAATCAGGATGTACACCGCGATTGTTTCACTTTGACACCCCACACGACGCATTCGGGTCAATAGTGTTCCATCTCTACCCCAAACACACCCCCACGCACCCCCAAAATGCCCACTTTCGGTACTACCCGTACTGATGACGTCACCGATGACGTCGCAGATGCAGTGGACATTCCCCAAATCGGCATGTACACCGCGATAGCTTCACTTTGACACCCCACACGACGCATTCGGGTCAATAGTGTTCCATCTCTACCCCAAACACACCCCCACGCACCCCCAAAATGCCCACTTTCGGTACTACCCGTACTGATGACGTCACCGATGACGTCGCAGATGCAGTGGACATTCCCCAAATCGGCATGTACACCGCGATAGCTTCACTTTGACACCCCACAGGACGCATTCGGGCCAATAGTGATCCATCTCTACCCCAAACACACCCCCACGCACCCCCCAAAATGCCCATTTTCGCTATTACTCGTACTGATGACGTCACCAATGACGTCACAGATGACAAGGACATCCCCCAAATCGGGGTCTACACCCCGAGAGCTACAAGATGACAGCCCACACGACGCATTCGGATCAGCGGTGGTCCATCTCTACATCAAATACCTTCCTTCACTGCCCCAAAATGCCCACTTTGGCCACTACTCCTACTGATGACGTCACCAATGACGTCACAGATGACGTGAACATCCCTCAAATCGGGGTCTACACCCCGAGAGCTACAAAATGACACCTCCCACGACGCATTCGGACCAATAGTGGTCCATCTCTACCCCAAACACACCTCCACGCACCCCGCAAAATGACCACTTTACTTACTACACCCAACTGCGCATGCGCAGATTGACGCGAGTTGCACCAAAAAACACGCCATTCTGACTCTACCCCACAAAAGCTTCAATTGGACACCTCCCACGACCCGTTTGGACCTATGGTGGTCCATTTCTACCCCAAACACTCCCCCACATACCCCCAAAATGTCTGCTTTCTATACTACGGCCAGACTGCGCATGCGCAGAATATTGAAAACGGACGATACATTAGTCCAGTCGGATGCTCCTCCACGAGAGCTTCAAAAAAAGACCACATACGACACCTTAGGATCAATAGGGGCTCACCTACACCCCAAAACGTTCACCCAGTATGAACCTATACCCCCATAGTCAGTATGGGCCTATATACAGATCAACCCGGTACTTTTCGAAAAATTTCACCGCCTACCTCCGAGACCTCTCCCATCGTGTTTTTCGTGGCGAGACGAGAAAAACCAGACAAAACAACCCCTAGTAAAACCCACGAAAAATTTCCCTGTATGGACCTATACCCCCTTAGCCAGTATGGGGCTATATGGGCCTATATACAGACCTACCCGAGAAAAACAAGACCAAACAACCCATAGTAACATAAAAAAAAAAAAAAATGACCACCCACCATATCCCATACAGGCATTTTCCCGTATATTGTATAATACATATAATTGTACAAGTCCGTGTTCCGTTATTTATTTATTTATTTTATTTTTTTTCTGTGAAAACACCCATGACTGGATAGCCCTGGGGGAGCAGGGATACCTCACTCGACCCAATCGGTCCATGCAGCGTATTTGAAGTTTGGAGAATTTTCCCCCGGCTCCCCACGTTTTTGGGATTACTTTCTGTCCGCGGAAGCTTCCCCCACGACCACATGACCACCAGACCGCATCACCGCGGAAGAATTCGGGGTCAAATGTTGCCGGAACTATAGTGAACTTTGCGGGGAGCTCTCTTGTGTTGGAGGTAGTTTTTGGTCTCTTGAGGTGGTGGCGCCCCCTGTCGGAACTCCCCGTGACCTCCCCAAGAGTCATCTCCCCCCCCAAAATAGGCCTTTAAATGCCGTGACTATACTACTTGGGGCATAGCCACCAATCAGACTTTCAGACAGGATTCCAGCCCGAGCAGCACACCGCCGGAAGTGACATCATATATAGTGAAAGCGACGCTTGTGGAAAGTTCAGATTACTTTTCAGTTCTGCATTATTTATACCTCTGTTGACCTAGCGTTCAGAAGAATATTCTTGAGATTATTTCCGCCGTTTTTATTGGGCGACCAATAGCCTCTGATTAGCCTTCGCATTTCATAGCATGAATAGACCTGTATCGGACTGAATGACAATGAATAATTGGGAACAGAGCAAAGCAAAAACGCGTGTATATTGCATGATCAAACGTTCAGGATGTCCAAGTTCACGGGGTGAAGAGTTCTCGAGGTCAAAAGATCACAAGGGCTAATGATGTCACATATATCCTGTACCCTCGCTCTTGCTCATGTGTCTCTGGAAACGCATTTTTCCACTACTCATATATCCCGCTCCTCGGTTTGAGACCTTCTTCAGATATAGTTCAAAGAACATTTTGTGAAAAATAATAGGCCAGTCCCGAAATGGAACTCTCCACCCGCAAAAGGCGCGAAACGACGTCATTCCCCATTTGACGTTACGCTGAGGTTAGGCAACGAACCATTTCTTAACCTTGCCAATGTTATCTTATTTTATTCACGGAGTTTCACAGGCGATGACTTCTGTTTGCAAATGCCTAGATAACTCCGAGACAATAACATCCTTAAAGTTGTTTCGATTTTCGGTACTTTAAAAGTCACAATGATACTTATTTTCCGATTTTTGCGGTATAGCCAATGTTAAAGCAATGTTAAAGCATTGCCCGGTGCTAATACTTGGTCGGACGTCACGTGGGCAATGACGTCGTTTCGCGCGCGCCTTTCATGGCTAAAGAGTTCTATCTCGGGACTGTCCCATTGCCTCTGTTTTCACAAAGGAACATGGTGTTTGTAACTTGTTGTCCCCGCCGCAACGCGGCCGGGGACTTTAAAATGGTTCTTGCTTCTATGTGTCCGTGGATGTAAGTTCAAATACTTTTCAAGCGATAACTCCTAAGTGCTTTGTCGAATTCCTCCGAAATTTTGCATCTGCATTCTTTGTGACAAGACGTCGGTTGGTATTACGTTTCAGCAAGATCCGCCTGTAGGTGGCGCCACTGGGTCTTGTTCCAATCTTCAGTGAATGTCCGTGAATGTCTGTTCAAATCCTTCGCGAGCGACAACTTTCGAACGATTTGTCGGATTCCTTCAAAATTTGGCAAATGCATTCATTGTGACAAAACGTCGTTGGTGTTACGTTTCAGCAAAATCCGCCTGGAGGTGGCGCCACTAGTGTTCATTCCATTATTCCGTGCTTCAAGGGATAACTTAGAAACACTTGGTCAAATTTCGTTGAAATATCCTACCTTTCTAAGTAACATGAGAAACGCTCATAGGATTTTTCTCAAATTTAGCATGCATGTACCATGTCAGGAGATGTTGCTTGGGATTGCTTTTCGCTCACTTGCACTCACAGGTGGCGCCAATCACAAATTTGTTTCCGGTTAATAACTTGAAAACCGGCCATCGGATTCTTCTTAAATTTGGTAGGAATGTACCGCTTGATGTCGCTTGATAATGCATTTCATCGACTTGTGCCTTGAGGTGGTGCCACCTGGTGTCAAAATCTAGATTTGGTTTCCAGGCAATAACTTGAGGACCCTCGTCGGATTCTTCTCAAATTTGGTATGCAGATAACATGACACCATGATACCATGTCCCTTGGGATTGTATTTTGCCTGCTTCTGCCTACAGGTGGCGCCTCCTGGTGGAAAAATTTGTTTCCGGGCAATAATTTGGCAACTGCTCATCAGATTCTTCTGAAATTTTGTATTCATATGTGACACGCCCCAGATAACACAAACACCGGTGGGCATCTAGTACTGGCAATAACTTGAGGACCCCTCTTCAGATCTTTCTCAAAGTCCATATGCCGATACCATGCCATGAGATGTCATTTGGGATTGCGTTTTTCCTGCTTGCACCTACAGGTGGTGACACCTGGTGGCAAAGTCTAAATTTGGTTTACGGCCAATAGGCTGAGGATGCCTTCAGATTCTGGTCAAATTTAGTTTGCAGATAATATGCCATGAGATATCGCTTGGGGCTGCAATTCAGTTACGTAAGTTTCGTGCTACACCGTGAGGAAAATATATTACAGCAGCAATCAACATTCAGTCAGCCATTCTGAGTTGATCTCAAAACCTGGGGAGGTGGAAAGACCCTTCTGCTTCTTACGCCTGTGAAGTAGCTGTTGCCATCCCCTGAGACCGACAACGCTTATGAATATTGCTGCCATTTTGGCGGGGGACTTAGCATCCTCTGGCTGCTTGTTTCATGTACAACTAAAGCCATCCAATTCGTCCCGGATCTCGTTCGATTGCAGGATATTTCCATGCAGTCCGTGATCATAATACTATAGTACCGTATCTGACTATAAACCACAGAAATTTCCCGGTTGTTGGGGGGGGGGAGGGGGAGGAAGCCTTGTGATGCAGGTTGGAATCTTTCCGGTAGGGCATTGAGATTCAGGCTGGAATCGTCTCGCAAGGGCTTTGTGATCCAGGCTGGAATGAACGCACAGGATATGTCTGTTACAGCAAGCGCTCCTCTTTCCCATAGATATTCCTGAGGCATCGCTACGGTAGATTAACTAAATGATGATGTTACAATTTGTCCGAGTTGGTATTTTGTACATAAGATATTGGACATGACAAGTGACAGGGGGTGAAGCAATCATCTCGTTCCAAGTAACGCGGATATGGTCTATGTCGAAGAAATCCCTAATCGATCTTGCCACTTTGTGCGATTGGAGCTAATGTCATTTCCTATCTCCCACTTTACCCCAGACTGACTGGCGCCAACCTATTGTATTTAATGTCGCCCTAATTTCGTATAAAAAGTAGGCCGTTGAGACAAAACCTATAAAATCGGAACGCCCGGAAAACAAACACCCTTTTCCGCGCAATTTGTTTCACACTTGGTAATTAAAAATGACGGACTTACCTTTTTACGTAAGGGCTCTATCAATTTATCGCGAATAGAAGGGATTTCAGTGGTCATAAACCAAATTATTTCAAGTCATCCCATTTTACATAACTGTTTATACATGGTCCAGCACTAAAAAAATATTTGGAATAGAGAATGCCCCCGTTATTGAACTCCTTTCTAATGCACCGAAATGAAAAAAAATATCATCTAGAGATTTGTAGGCTATCATATATTGGCATCATTTTGAGCCTATTTCCATACTCCCCCCCCCCCCCCCACATCCAACCCCCTTCCGAGCAGTGCATCCTGGGTAAATTCGAAATGGGGGACATGCGGATGTATAGAGAGACTGTCGTTTCGAAAAGTGCACAAAGCCATTTTTCACATGAGAAAAAAATTCTTCAGTTATAGAAATCAAACAGTTCTTTTGTGCTAAAAAAAACTGCATCAACATAAAAGTGTTTTTATAATATGACGTCATAAGTGTCGCCATCTTGGATTTTGAAAACATTTTATGGTTTCTCATGGCCCAACGATATAGTGTGTTAAGTTTCAGTCCCTAAACTCAGCGATAACGATAATATTTACGGAGGGGGGATTCCTTTTCCCGAGGCCGCTGTACACCCCGCAAATCGTCCAGACCACATAGAATATTCCCTGAAGTTGAAGATTTTTTTCAGTGTATATCTTTTGGCCGAAGCGAGAACACATACCATTTGATCTAAACATGTGGAATCTTTACATATCTCAGTATATTCTGTAAATAAGCGAACAAAGAATGATACGGTAATTTCTGAGCACGCGATTCCATCAAATAATGCTGTTTATATAGGCTGGCGCGTGTGGCACATTTGATTGCGTGCTAGTCGGTTTACTCTCGCGTGACTTATTCTATTTGGGGGGACGGTCTGCCAATTACACCGTATGCCAACCGTTGTTGGGATAGGTTTACAATTACCGCAACACGGTCTGGGCCTTCCGTGTGCTCTGTTCAGTGTCCTTATGACAAATTAATGACATAAACAATATTTTCCGAAGTCAATAATTCCTATATTAATTATGGAGAGACGAAGAACACATGGCCGACAAATCTCGGAGAAAATTACGATAATTTTATCAGATTCACGGAACGCAAGCCAGTAAAGCCCTAATTGTGATTGTCAAATATAAATTAGTCTGTATTAGTTTAGGTAAACACAAAATCAAACTGATATTAATGTGTCTCTTTGAATAAAAAAATAACTAAATTATCCGATGGCATAGTCTATATAGCTGCTCCTTCATACCCCAACCCTTCTCCACTTCCTCCAGGTCCAGACAGACCTCACATGTGCTATTCTCTCTAATTTGACACATTTCGTCATTTTACACGACAAAGACCATTCCCGACTGCTCGGCTTATTCCGTGAAGTCATAATACCTCGCGCATTAATGGTGTAAGGATTTTACAGCTCTCAGCTGTAAACCGTGATCCGCCGCACGTGGGGCACATCACATGCTGTAGGATGTGTTTCCCCTCACATAGTCCTCGTTGTATTTCTCTCTTATCGGAAGATAAAATATATATCCAAATGAAATGGACATTCCCTTGATCCTACCCGGGAAGAATCTCTTCTAATTTGAGGTGTTTCTCTCGGTTTTTCCTCTTGAGCTAATCTCCATCCGTGTCCGTGATAACGAAAGTCAAACAGCTGACATGCGCTGTTCGGAGTTTCCGCGTAATATTATTCTTTCAACATGGATGCCAATATGGATTCCTAGCAGTGCGCTACGAGGTTCTAATGTCATACATGTCCGAGATCGTGTCGAGTGGACAAACACAAGTGACAGCCATGAGAACTGTACTCGCGTGCCCTGGTTTCGAACAAGACCGATTCAGGTAGGCCTAAGCTATATCAGATTTTACTGCTTCTCAACGATTAAGTGGTTTCAAACTGCCACATGGCCTTTTAACTATGCAATAACAAAACCCTGTATACAGCATATTGGGGGTGGAGATAACATCTGATCACAGATGGCGCAGTTGAACATCCGGACATTGTGATTGCTCATTAATTTCGTTTGAAGAGCAGAACTACCAAGAAGCACACCCTAATGACCAATTAGCACCGAAAAACATTTGTTCTATTCAGCGGGGGACAAAGAAAACGGTTTAAAGGGCAAAGGCAACTCGATTTCCAATGCACCACGCGATTCGCTCGATTATAATAAGGGAAACAGACTACAATGATATCGGTAGATTTACTCAAATAAAGCACTTGAGTAGTATGTAGCAATGATTTCGAATTAAGTTTTGCCGGGGGAGATAACTCTTGCATCCCCAGGGGGCGTCACCAGCTCAATTGACCAAAAACTACCTCCAGCACAGAAGAGTTCCAATCTAGGGGGAGGTAACTCTGGGTGACTATAGTTCCGGCAAAGGGCCCCTGGGCATGTATTCTTCCGCGGTGATGCGGTCTGGTGGTGATGCGGTCGCGGGAAAAAGCTTCCGCAGAGAAAAAGTAGTCCCCAGACTTCAAATACGCTGCATGGTCCGATTGAGGTATCAAAGTGAAGCATTCGTGAAGGGGCATCCAGTCATGGGTGGGTGTATGTAAAATTAGGATTTTTTCCCGAAACTATAAAAAGCGGAACACGGACTTTACCCCTAAAATAGGGGAAAACACCTACCAACCCTAGCCAAAAGGGCTAATATCGGTCCCCGGGCTTATTGGGACCTGCCTATCAAGTCAATGGGGTGGGTGCGTGTAAAATTAGGATTTTCCCCCGAAAATATAAAAAGCGGAACACAGACTTTACCCCTAAAATAGGGGAAAACATCTATCAACCCTAGCCAAAAGGGCTAATATCGGTCCCCGGGCTTATCGGGGCCTGCCTATCAAGTCAATGGGGTGGATGCATGTAAAATTAGGATTTTTTTCCAAAAATATAAAAAGCGGAACACGGACTTTACCTCTACAATAGGGGTCTGTATCATACAATATAAGGGAAAATGCCTGTATGGGGTATGGGGATGGTCATTTTTTTTTTTTTTTTTTTCGTGGGCTTTACTATGGGTTGTGGGGTCTCGTTTTTCTCGTCTCGCCGAGAAAAACACGATGGGAGGTGTCCCGGAGCGAAGCTGTGAAATTTTTGGGAAAAGTCACCGAGGTCTGTATATAGGCTCATACTGGCTATATGGGGGGAGGGGTGGTCAATTTTTTTTGGTGGGATTTGCTATGGGTTGTGGGGTCTCGTTTTTCTCGTCTCGCCGAGAAAAACACAATGGGAGGGGTCCCGGAGCGAATCGGTGAAATTTTTGGGAAAAGTACCGGGTAGGGCTGTATATAGGCCCATAGTCTGGCTATGGGGTATAGGTTCAACCTGGGAAATTCACACACGTTCATTGTGATATGGGTTGTTTGGTCTTGTTTTTCTCGTCTCACCGAGAAAAACACGATGGGAGGGATCCCGGACGTAAGCGGTGAAATTTTTGGAAAAAGTCACGGAGGTCTGGGTCGGCCCATAGGCCTATACTGCATGGCTATGGGGTATAGGTCCATACCGGCTGGACGTTTTGGGGTCTAGGTGAGCCCCTAATGATCCTATGGTGTCGTATGAGGTCTTATTTTGAAGCTCTCGTTCAGGAGCATCCGACTCGACTAATGCTTCGTCCGTTCTCAATAGTCTGCGCATGCGCAGTCTGGCCGTAATATAGAAAGCAGGCATTTTCGGGGGTATGTGGGGGTGTGTTTGGGGTAGAAATGGACCGCTATGGGTTCGAATGGGTCGTGGAAGGTGTCAAAGTGAAGCTTGTGTGGGGTAGAGTCAGAATGGTGTGTTTTTGGGTGCAAGTCGCGTCAATCTGCGCATGCGCAGGTGGTTGTAGTAAGTAAAGTGGTCATTTTGGGGTAGTGAAGGAAGGTATTTGGGGTAGAGATGGACCATCCTTGGTTCAATGCGTCCTGGAAGGTGTCATGTTGTAGCTCTCGGGGTGTAGACTTCGATTTGAGGGATGTCCACGTCATCTGTGACGTCATCGGTACGAGTAGTAGCGAAGGTGGACATTTTGGGGCAGTGAAGGAAGGTATTTGGTGTAGAGAGGGACCATCCTTGGTCCGAATGCGTCGTGTGAGGTGTCATTTTGTAGCTCTTGGGGTGTAGACCCCGATTTGAGGGATGTTCACGTCATCTGTGACGTCACTGGTGACGTCATCAGTACGAGTAGTAGCCAAAGTGGACATTTTGGGGCAGTGAAAGGAAGGTATTTGGTGTAGAGAGGGACCATCCTTGGTCCGAATGCGTCGTATGAGGTGTCATATTGTAGCAACGCCCGCCAACGCCAAGTTTAACGCTTCAACGCCCTGGTGAAATAGCTCAGAAGTTCTGATTTTCTAGATATTCCATGGAATTGTCACCAATTCTTCGAAATGCAGTGACGCCCGTCAACGCTCGTAGTTACGCCTTAACGCTCTAACATAACGCCTTGACGCCATGATATAGACCGGAGAGAGAACAACAACAACAACAGCAACGATGACACATGAGAGAACAACAACAACAAGAAGTTTTTTCATATAGTCTATTTTTCCCAATGTTACAGCATACCCACGCCGGGGGAGCCGCGTTGGGTATGTTTACAACTCAAAAAGACTCTTGCCCAATCAGAGGCCACCATTTGCATCTGTCATATTCGTTCCTGTCCGTTAGATGTATTCTTGTCCAATCAGAAGTCGCCATTTCAGAAAGTTCCATCTTCGGCCATATTCGCTCTGAACCGTTTATTCTAATCATCGCCGGACAGGCCTGGATATTCTTCGGGCAGCATGTCCTGAAACAGTTGTTTGCGCATTCTGATCGCATTTTCCAGGGCCTCGGTGGGTGGTAGCCCCATAGCCTTTTCCAAGTGACGCTTGGCCTTGATGATGGACCTGTGCGTGGGGTCGCCTTTCATTTCAAGCGGTAGTAAGGTATACTGTTCATAGATCGCCATGGCTGTTTTCCTGATGCGGGGGCGCATTTGGGTGTACGCCTGTTGTAAATTATCCTCTCTGGCGTCCTCGATCGCTGCAGCGTAAGTATTGATAGCTGCTGTCACAATACGATCCCAGAAGGTAGGTTCTGCCTCACTTTCCACGGATGTAGGCTGACTATCTGAGGTCAAGCTCTCTGTATCACTAGATGGACTCTCAGCAATCTCTATTTCGGTATCAGTCGATACACTCTCAGCAGTCTCTGTA
>JAVTVY010037983.1:0-16180 GCA_036873755.1 Hanleya hanleyi | reverse complement strand
AGCGATATTTCATTCTGCTGTCTTATTTGAACGTCCACCACACAGCACTTTCGAATTCATTCTAAGATTTCACCGATTCGTCAATTTGGGGCTCAACATTTACTCTATACTACATTTTCAACCTGCAAAGAAGAATTACTGGTAAGTTTGAGGTTTAGCACGAAGAATTACTAAACATGTCGGTGATTGTTCACTAAGCGACCTTCGAATACGGTAACCGTTTCAACCCGAAAATCACTAAATAATCAAAATTCTGTACGTTTTCGACATGAAAACTCTTGCCCTAAAATATAAACTTTCCCACACTAACCGTGCTTAAAATTTTCACTCAAAAGTAAGATACATAAAATTCGCATTTACATGTACTTTGCTCCGGACACAAATAGAAACTGCGAGAAAATAAATGTTTTATTGGTCTGATGGTCGGGAGAAATCGCCAACGGGCAGGAGCAAAAGGAAAAATGGTGCGCTAGATGAATGATATGACTTATCAGTGGTGAGAAATGTAGGCATATATCGTCCATGATTTTCAATTTACCACAGTAGTATATAAGTCGTAAATCTCTTAGTATTTTGGACGTGAATAATGCCACAGAGAATGCGAGTCGTCTGGGATGTATCAGGACGTCACGGAATACGTCACGTCCGGCGATAACATCACGTCCGATCACGTGACTTCCGGTCTAGTGGGGTAGGAGGTCACTTACGATAACGTGAAGGGGGAGAATATAAATCTAGAATTTACTGAAGAAAAAAATAAAATGCGGAAAAAACGGACTTTACACACAGTCAAATTGAACTAAGTGGACTCTACGTGGTCGTAAGAGGTCGTGACGGGTCTCGACTTTGGAGCGCTCGACGAGATCGGTCGCGTGACTGAGGGGTGGATGGAAAACTAGGACTTCCTCGAAAAACGGGCTCAGAATGAAAAGCGAACTTTACATCCTGTCATGTGTATATGAGTCATATTGTAAAATATCGAATGAGATAATGAAGGTTTTAGGCTTATTTATATTTTGATCAGGTTATTATATAGAAAATCATATATATATCTCGTGTTTGGCTAATTTGTCATTTTAATATGTGCATCTACGCGTTGCAGAGAGGAGTCCCGATTAACCTCAGAGATGTTAACCAGAGGTTGAATTAGGGTCAGGTTTCCTGCATCCTGTATCAATGGAAACTTGCACTTGAATTATCTTTATCTACATGTGCAGGGTTTGCTCTGAAATGAATATAGCTGATGTATACGGATTCGAATTGACAAATGGAAATGGTGAACTGTGTTTGACCATGGGAGCCTTTCTGAAACGGACATGATTCCATCTCGATTGGTTTCTCGTGATTAAATGACGTATTGAGTTGTATATGCATATAAACTGCATTTCTTTAGACTAGAAGACCCTGTCTCCTTTGAACGCATCGTGTTCATTGTTAGAAGTGAAATGTTTGTATACCATTTGAAATGCTGTACTATTTGATGTCTATCAACGAATAAATGCGAGTTTATTGTGAAGAAGCTTCAATCTTGTGTCAAATCTTTGGAGGCAACTTCAGAGTCGAACGAGCACTTCTGGTACAGGTTATGCAAAGACGAACCCTTCAGTAAATAGAGTTTGCGAACTTCTCTGTATGCTGTAAAATGTTTGCATTGGCGACCCCGATGAGACCTTAAAAAAAAATCAAGATTGAAGTAGACAGAATCAAGTATGGCAGAGCAACCGCTCCGTGTCCAAGAATTACAGGCGATCGCACAAGGTGTGACATCATTAATAAATGCTGTGCGTGAGGACAATGCGGCCAGTGAGAGAGCACGGTTGCATCGAGAAAAATTACGGGACTATGTGTCAACAATACAAAAATGTGACGGACTTATACCGAGTGATGTGCGGGAATGGCTAGATGAATGTCAGCTAGCTACACAAGCTATTCCGCAAATTCAAGGGAGTCCAGCACATATCGCATCATGGAGGACGGTGGGAGGATGCACCGTGACATTGAACTGTTTTTTGTGGATAAAGACCGTTCAGTGATAACATGGGACGTGATACGAGATCACGTGGTATCGGCCTTTGTATCAGCAAATGAGGTCGAGCGGTTAAAATGTGAATTGGAGACTGTTCGTCAGCGACCGGGTGAACCAGTTAACTCCTATAACCGACGATTTCGTGACATGGCCAGCCGAGCGTATCCAGCGACCAATGATGATACTAAACGTGTGGTGTTGCGTGCTTATATTAAATCGCTGGATGACCAAGCATTAGCACGCAAAATTATTCTGAACAGGAGAGCAGAGGATATGGACCAAGCGATGACGTATATAGAAGAACAGACGTCCCGTCTAGAGTTGTTGTCCACCATGAAGTTGAATGAGCACGTCTCAATGGAGATTAATGCGTCCCAGTCACCTATTGATCTCTGTCTACAGGAGATTCGTAAAACAAATAGTGATTTTGAAAGTCAACAGAGACAATTTAACAATCGGATGGACAAGTTGGAACGGGGACAACAGCAACAACGACAACGACAAAATGATCAGGTGACGTCAAATCTTCAACGTGGTCAAAACCAGTCCATACGGCAACCCCAGAGGCAGCAGGGACGACGAAATGACAACGTAAGACGACGGATTACCTGTTGGGCGTGTGGATGCATCGGACATCGGCAATCTGAATGTATGAATGCGCCTAATTCTCAGTATCAAGCCACAATGCACCGACAGCCGGGAAACGACACAGGGCTGAGTTTCCGAGCACCCCGGGAAGGTTCTCGGCCCAGTTAAAATAGGATGGACAGGTAATTACAGCCTTAATAGATACAGGCGCATCAACCTCTCTATTACGACAGGATATATGGCAAAAACTTTCTGGAAAGGGTCCATTGAAGAAGACAGGTGCAATCTACGCTGTAAATGAAACACCGCTGAAAGTTTCAGGCCAAACTGAGGTAAAATTTTTGAATGCTTCACCAGTACCTATTGTTGTTGTTCCAGAGATGTTTCATGAATGCATTTTGGGCTCAGACGCATTACATGTGGGACGAGCTCAGCTTGACTATCCACTAGGTCGAATGAGATGGTTTGGACGTGTATATCAGCTAATTTCACCCCGATCACGAGGAGGGATTAACGTCAACGAAAGTATACGTGAGACAACAGGATACAAGGAAATTGATGATGTAATAGAAGAGTTTCACGAGATATTTGACGTGGCCAAAACACCTGGAGCTGGGAAACACCCAAGAGTAGAATGTACCATACCCACAGGAAATCATCTACACATCCGACAACGTGCCTATAGGATACCTTTGATGAAGCAGCATATCGTAAAGGATCAGGTAAAGGAGATGCTGCAAGCAGGTGTGATTCGTCCATCCTCTTCCCCTTGGGCGTCACCCATTACACTTGTGCCCAAGAAAGATGGCACTACCAGATTTTGCATAGATTTTCGTAAATTGAATGCGATAACCCGAAAGGACAGTTATCCATTACCTTTAATTTCAGACATTTTTGACTCTTTGGGAGGTGCTTCTATTTTTACGACACTTGACCTTAAGTCCGGGTATTGGCAAATTCCAGTTTCTCCAAGAGACATTGAAAAAACTGCATTTATTTGCTCAGAGAGTCTATATGAATGGGTTTCTATGCCATTTGGATTCTGTAATTCGGGTGCTATTTTCCAAAGAGCCATGCATGACATCTTTCATGATTATGTAGGTAAGTTTATTTTTGTCTACGTAGACGATATTGTCATTTATTCACGCGACGAATCGAGCATGCTCACCATCTAAAGCTTGTCCTACAAAGGTTATTAGAGTACAACTTACTTCTGAAACGAAAAAAATGTGTTTTTGCTGCAAATTCTGTTGATTTGTTAGGGTATCATATTTCTCAGCATGGTATCTCCCCGCAAGATCAAAAAGTCCAAGCTATTCGTGATATGCCCGCCCCTGAGTCTGTCAATGAGATACGTTCTCTGTTGGGCATGTCAGGATATTATAGAGCATGCATCCCTGGTTACGCAAACCTTGTAGAGCCTCTCGTGTCATTGACACGAAAGCATGTGAGGTTCAAATGGGGCCAATCTCAACACGATGCTTTTGATAAGGTCAAGTGCATCTTATGCAGTGATGTAGTGTTGGCCTATCCAAATTTACAAAAGCCGTACAAGTTGTTTACAGATGCATCGAATTATGCGGTAGGGGCAATTCTAGTTCAAGAAGATGATCAGGGCGTCGATAAGGTAATTCAGTATGTCTCAGCCACATTGAAAGATAGTCAATTGCATTGGCCTGTTATCGAGAAAGAAGGCTACGCTGTAATCTATGCTTTACGGAAGTTGAGACCATACCTGTATGGTGCAGACTTCGTGGTTTACACGGACCATAAGCCTTTAAAAAGCCTGTTCGTTAGCGAAGTTAGAAATACCAAAGTTCAACGCTGGGCAGTTTTGATAGCTGAGTACGGTTGTACAATCGAATACATCAAAGGGAGCAAAAATATTCGAGCCGACATGCTTTCTAGAATTCGTAGGCAACCAGACATTGCTAACTTTGATAACGACGATTACGTCATCCCAGAAGTACCTGAACGTGTATTACCTTACATACCGCTATCGGTATATGGTATTGATTTGGACGATCTTCATGCCCAGCAAAGGAAAGAGTTTGATAATTTTTTTACTCTTCCTTCGGATGAGCATATGGTGCACAATAGGATTCTTTATTCCACCAGATGTCCTTCCGCCCTGGATGCTGATTATCCTCGAGTCATTTTACCGTCGATATTTCGAAATCAGGTCATAAACCAAGCCCATCTTCGCGCTGGTCACCAAGGTCTCCATAAGACTATAAGTTTGATTAGAGATGCTTTTGTTTGGCAAGGTATGAGTAAAGATATTACTGAAGTCTTAGATACTTGTTCCACCTGTCAGGTTAACCGACGAGTACGCTCTCGACCGAAGTATACGGAAATGTCTATGCCCAACTATCCGGGACAGATTATTGGTATGGATCTGATCCGACCATTAGTTCGATCAGCGAAGGAAAATGTATACATCCTTACGATAGTGGATCACTATTCTGCCTGGGCAGAAGCTTATCCTATTCGAGCGAAGTCAGCTGAAAATGTTGAAAGCAAGTTTATTGAAGAATATTGCTCTCGGCATGGAATTCCAGAAATTGTTATCATCGATTTGGGTAAGGAATTCAATGCTAATGAACTCAGAGAGAAGTTCCGTGACTTGGGCATTGATCATAGACGGACAACGCCCTATCACCCCCAGACAAATGGTCGAACTGAACGCTTCAATAAAACTCTTAAGAACATTCTCCAGAAATTAGTCAATAATCAATCACGACATTGGGAGAGTGAACTTAGTTCCGCTTTGATGGCCTATCGAAATACACGCCACGCTACAACGTCGTACACACCGTTCTATCTTACATACGGACGACGAGCACGTGTACCGTTATCTTTACCGGTAGACGCATCGCAAGATTTAGGTGATCGACTTAATCATTTGAGTAATGCTCTTCACAGAGCACGTGCTGAGACTGTGAAGTCTCGTATGTATCATCGCGAGCAAGTTAATCGTCGTGCTCGTGAAGGAAAGTTTGAAGTGGGAGATTCCGTTGTTGTTAAGGCTGATGAACGAATTAAGCTTACTGCTCATTGTGACCCACAGTACGAAATCTTTAAGGTTAACGGTCCTGTGGCACATATCCGCCATCAACGTTCAGGTAAAACTCGAGTTGTCAACATTTCCAAACTTCGTGTAGTTGATCCTCAAATTGTATGGGATTCTGTCCGGCCACGTCCTAAACGCAATCCAGAATTGGGTACGCATCAAAGTTTAAAACGAGGCGAAACTCAGTTACATAAAGCTATCCCTTTGCCTCGTGAGCAAATAGATACGCCTGTGGTAGAGACTGATGGACAGTTGCCAGTCTCTGCCCCCTCTCCAATACAATCTAACCATGCGCCTGTCAATCAGCTGCCTGAGTTGACAGAGCCGACTGACGTTGAAATGGATAGGGAGAGTGTGGCTGATACACCGGAAGCTGATATACTAGTGGAGCCAATTGCTGAGGGTAATGAGTCTGATCATAATGACATGGACACCTCCCCTCATGGCTATTATTTGCGCAAGCGTAGACAACAAACATTGCCCTCTCCAGTTTTCCATCGTAAACAACGCCGCACTTATACTTTCCGGTATCAGTGGATGTAGGTCTAATCATGTTTCTGACAGCACTGTTATTTATGTTACAAGTTCCCTTGGTTCGGACTGTGATTACACCTTTGCAGAATGGTGGTCTTGTTACCGGTCAAACACCCGTTAACCTAGTTAAGGCTGAATGAACGATTATTGTGACAATTACTCCACCACAACTTCCCGCTGATTTTTATGCACGTATGCAAGAACTTCATCGTGTGGTTAACAAATCTCTCTCTAACGTTCGAGTGACGCATACCGATCTTTTAAGTTGGTTTTATCGTTTCCATCACCTAGTTGACCAGACTGAGCGTGCTAATTCGTATGCTCCAAAACCTAACAGAGTTCGGCGAGGTTTATTGGATTTTGTAGGGGAAATTGGTTCCGCCCTGTTTGGCTTTGCTAGTGGTAAAGATATAGAACAACTCCGGCGATTGATTCAAACTACGCTAACTGCTGCTAATGGTATTGCCCATTTTTCCAATGAACTTGCTACCGGGATACGCCATGCTTTTGATGAGAATACCATAAATCGAGATCGGATTAATCAACTAGCGTCAGCTGTTGTTAACATTACTGAACATGTTAACTCTTTTATTTATTACGTCAATGTGACGCAACAGCAGGAATGGCAGCGTCTTTACCTTTTATTGAAGTTTAACCAAATCCGTGGTGCCTTGGAATTAACCATGCGTACTTTTAACGAGGCTCATTCACGATATACGCGTCAATATGCCTCCATGGAATTAGGTCGCCTCACTGAAGAATTGTTCCCGCTATCTGAATTACGTAAGATACAACAGATGGTGCATACGGGAGTCCAGCTTATCCAACCTTACTTTTGGTATTATCAGAATGTTTTGGTTCATCCTATTTGGACAGATGCTGATGATTCTACATCCTTAAATTATATCGCCATGCTTCCTCTAATTGATAACGGTGCGTATGTTGAATACGGCGTACGATCGTGGGCTATGCCCTGATGTGATTCTGGTCATTTGCTGCAAGTTATGTTGTCTGCTGATCATGTTGGATTAAATACTCGATCAGGGTGGTATTTTCGCCCTAACCATTGTACAGGTGAGACACCTCGTGTGTGCTAACGCCATGATGGATGCACACCATATTCCCTGTGTTGTGAGTATCTTGACCGGTATCCCAAGTGGTTCGTGCTTGGTTAAGTTGATTCAGACTAACGATACAACCAGCAAAATATTTGAGCTCGCTCCAGGTGAGTTTGTCTTGCAAACTTTTGGAGAAGATGTCTCTGAAGATTGTGATGGTGCATCCATGTCAACCCATAAGCTGTCCGCAGGACTATATTTATTGAGTCCAAATAATTGTACTTTTAGCGGACTAGGTTGGAGACTAAGCCAGGTCCAGGTTATGACTCGTACTGTATCGCTCTCTTCCAGTGTTATTGCCTTACCATCCTTTAACATTCCTACAGTTTTAAATGAGTCTAACATTTTGTCCTACCTGAACTCAACACCCTGGCATGATCTCCGTAAAGTGAAGTATGTTCCCCTACAACCGTTACGAATGGTTGAAAATAGTGCGGTTATTTCTGTCACTTTTCGAGACATTCTGATGTACTTAAGTGTTTCTTTCTTTTTAGTATGCATACTTGTTTTCATTATTGTCCGGATTATGAAACGTTTCAACTTATATTTTTGTTGTTTTGCGCATTGTTTGTCCAAGTCTCTAGAGCGCTCCACTTCTGTACCATCACCCGCTAATGATGATGTTGTATTACAAGATGTACCCCAAGTTCAATCAACTTGTGGGTTTGAATTTTCTCAGTCATGAATTACTACTGGTTTTGTCTAAATTAGTTAGATGTTGTTTTGGCCGAGATAACCATCTAACTTCCGGTGGGGAAGGTATGTGAAATTTCAAATTAATGTTAGAGGAGTGCACGCCTTAAAAGCATTTATTTGGTTTCATATTTCCCTGACCATCTTTTTAATGGCTTATTTTAACCTAGTATTAATTCATGATTTGATAATTTTGCTCTTCTTTGTCTTCCTAATATAACATTTGGAACATGTCAATTGATCTTTTCATATTTATTCTTTGGTATCTGATATATCTATTTTTGATTTTTAAGTTGTAACCGTTCTATTATAAGTCCTTTTTCCTGCATGATACCATATGATATTTGCTATATATTGATTGATAGTATATGAGTTAATTGTTGTTGGGAGAACTAACAATTAACTTGTGGTAACGGAGGTATGTAAAATATCTAATGAGATAATGAAGGTTTTAGGCTCATTTATATTTTTATCAGGTTATTATATAGAAAATCATATATATATCTCGTGTTTGGCTAATTTGTCATTTTAATATGTGCATGTACGCGTTGCAGAGAGGAGTCCCGATTAACCTCAGAGATGTTAACCAGAGGTTGAATTAGGGTCAGGTTTCCTGCATCCTGTACAAATGGAAACTTGCACTTGAATTATCTTTATATACATGTGCAGGGTTTGCTCTGAAATGAATATAGCTGATGTATACGGATTCGATTTGACAAATGAAAATGGTGAACTGTGTTTGACCATGGGATCCTTTCTGAAACGGACATGATTCCCTCTCAATTGGTTTCTCGTGATTAAATGACGTATTGAGTTGTATATGCATATAAACTGAATGGAGATAGCATTTCTTTAGACTAGAAGACCCTGTCTCCTTTGAACGCATCGTGTTCATTGTTAGAAGTGAAATGTTTGTATACCATTTGGACTGCTGTACTATGTGATGTCTACCAACGAATAAATGCGAGTTTATTGTGAAGAAGCTTCAATCTTGTGTCAAATCTTTGGAGGCAACTTCAGAGTCGAACGAGCACTTCTGGTACAGGTTATGCAAAGACGAACCCTTCAGTAAATAGAGTTTGCGAACTTCTCTGTATGCTGTAAAACGTCTGCAATATGGAATCGAACAGGCTTGGGGAATGCTTCGTAAGGGCACGTGACTTGTGGTTGGATGATACACTAGGACTTTCCAGAAAATAAAAACCGGAAGAGTGAACGAAATTCTGGAAAACGGAACGTGCATCAGGTCACGTGTATATGGGTCTACATTGGTCGTATAGGTTGGAGAAACACTCGTACACGGCACCAGAGGTGACGTCATGGTGCATATTCGGGTATGCACCTGTGATTTAGGGACTATGCTGGGTCCACAGATGGCGTACATGGTCTTGGCTTGATGCTCTCGGCATGTATAGTACGATTGGGATGGTTTTAATCGGAAGTGATGTTATAGTGTGCATGCTCAGTCGAGGAGTGATAAAGAAAGTGACATTTTAGAGATAAGAACTCTAAAATAACCGTTCAGGTTGGTGTTGGGGATACCATGGGCGATATGGTGTAGTTGACAGGGCACGAGGGATCTGTATAACCTGACAGTGTTAACTCCCCTTGAGTACAGAGTGGGTTAGTGAGTGAATGAGTGGGCGAGTGAGTTAGAAGTGAACGAATGAGTTAGTTAGTTAGATGCGAGTGATTGAGTGAGTAGGTGAGAGATGCCCAACGTAGCGACGCCCTAAAGCTGGAATTATGATACACACGCACACACACCACAATACCCAGTCCATAATCTCCTAACACGTTAACGCAATCAGATAAGCGAAAGAGAGTTGGAGAACAAAAACATAGTGTATTTCATACTTATTATCCTCTCCATCACATTACAATCCATACCGCGTGAGCCGCGCTTGGTGTGTTACCAATTCTCGTGAGCTATTATCCCATGATCAGACGCATCGTCGGCCGTGTTGACTCTTGTCCAATCAGGAAATTGCTTTTGTGTTGCGTCAGTTTTCGGCCATGCTTGCTTTTGTTGGTGTTCAATGGCCAACCATTCGCTATGGTCCATTCCAAAGCCATCGCGCAATCTAGGATAATGTATCGTCAACTTATCCTGGAAGAGCTGTTTCGCATTTCGACAGCACTTTTCAGAGCCTCTGTGAATGGTAAACCCACATCCACTGCCAAATGACGAGTGGTCAAGGAGAATGACCTATGCGTGTGATCGCCTTTGAATTCGAGTGTCATCAGGCGGTGCAGTTATAGATCGCTATGGCTGTTTTCCTGATGCAGGCACGCATCTCATTATGGATGAAAGCCACATAAATGATATCTGCCTTGTAGTAACAGTACAAACCTTCTCTTTGAGATAATTTTTTTGGCTAACTGGAGAACTTAGAGTACACGCTTATAGGAATGACTTCATCGCGAAAATCATAATGTCAGTTTGCTTATTTGTACCAGGCTGATTTCATCTAAAGCACGCAATTTGGTCTCGTTTTGGATACAAACCATAGGCTCGAGAAAAAGAATCCGCAGTATGATTTTTCTTTGTACTACTTGGCAGTAGTGGTATTAGATATTTGATGTATAGATCCTTACAACATTTATCTCCCCCATACTGACATATAGTTTGTGTGACTGGTGCAATTAATTCTCATATCTACAAAATAAACTTGACAGAAGTATTTTTCAATACCAAATAACTCTGCAGCATGGGATGAATGGAAAGAATTTGTCCTCTTCGGGTTTTGACAATTATTCTTGAAGTTCATCGAAGACAGTAGAGTGCAAAATGACCGTCAATTTGGCTGTTATTTGAGTTCTGGTTAGGCTGTCTCCGTTTATCTCGCTTCATTGAAAAGCTGGGCATCAATCCTGGTCTATGTATAGCTGGATAAACGTTGATACTACAGAGCAACGTGATTCTTATGTAATACCCTAAAAACTCAGCTCGATGTGGCAAATTCCACTAAAACAAAGGTGGGGTAGGGGAAAGATAATTGATTTGATATCCACAATACGGCGTATAGTAAGTAAGTGGTGTTTATCGCTATGCTGGAAAACACTCACAGGTTAACATGAACGGGATAAAAAATTGAGAAAAATCGCGCCAAACTTGCACACACAGTATCACCGGAATGGCCCTTTCCTGATTTCATAATAACGCCGACCGTCTCTTACCACATTATATATTTTCCTACGCTTATAGTGGTTGATATCTCATTAACGTTTCGATGGCCTCAGCTATGCTCCTTTGGTGAGCGCGAGAATCATGACACATTTTCTGCACAAAAATTTGACAAAAACGGGTAGTTCAAAGTTCCTGTTTCTTTTTAGCCAATTAAAATTGACCGCTCGACGTGAAAAAACGAGACGTGCATTTCTATGGAAAATGGACCGTATATGACCAATTCTTCCTACATTTTGATGGGTTTTCAGGAAAATTGAAGAAATTGTAAAGGGGTGTACAAGGATTTATTTTGCAACAAAAATGGCATATGCCTTGTAATAATGGTACAAACATTCTCTTTCAGGTAATATATGGATATAACAGGCTTGCGTTAAAGATTATTTGACTATTGGTGATCGGAGGGGGAGGGGGGGTATTTTTTGTTTTCGGCTGAACTAGATAACTCTAGAGCGCACCATAATAGTAAATACTGTACATTTCCAGAATAATGGTCAAGGAAATTTTCAACTCGGTGTGATCGTCATCTTTTGAGAAAAATCCTGTGTGATATGACTATTGCATATCCCTGTTCAGATGCTTTCTCATCTCCCAAAACAGTGATACGCAAAAAAGATCTTGAGTGAAATCCGTATCTGGACCATTTGCATGTATGCTATCTTTTAATCTTTGTATTAGATATACACATTCGTGATCACAGAATAATATACACGTACCGCGGTAATTATGCACGAATGACTGCGCAGTAATAACTGTGCTCCTGCCGCGTTGCTACTGCATTGCTACTGCGCGACCACCGCGTTGCTACCGCGTTGGTACTGCGCTGGTACTGGGCCTCTACCGCGCAAGACTCGACTTTTAATGAGAGCGGTACTGTACATACCGGTGGATCACGTCAGTGACGGAACGAGTAATTTGCATATATCTATAGCTAGTTGTGAGATAAACATTTGTCCCCCATTCCCGACTCCATTTGGAAAGGTTTGCCAATGTTTGGTATTGGACCACAAAATTTGGCTTCTAAAGAAAAGTTTATTCAAACATCCAATTCAGTGGCAACTATACCGTACTCCGGTACCAATAATAACTTGTTTTCACTATATTTTTAAAATATGCAGTTTTGATGGAAAATTGTCCCTCATTTACGGAGTAACCCAAGCACACCAGTCACAGTGGTAGCTATTTGCCCGAAAACGTCCTATTATTGGGGCGCCTTATAGAAGGAATTACAAATTTCTCTCTGCTGTTCGGTACCAAGTTAGTATTTCTCCATTATATTTCAAAGATAATTTCACAGAAATAAATGCTACAACTGAAATATCTTTCTATATACGTTTCTATTGCAAATAATTTCTCCTTACCATATAGCCAGCCATAACAGTTCCATGCCTCTCTCGTCGTCTCTTGAAAGTTTTACGATTTGAGTTTCACAGGCAAATTACACACGTAACAAAACATGCATTGCTGCTTGTCACAAACACAGGTAAACTTCTGACTTGTGCCATATGCATGCACTAGGCCCAAGCGGTAAATGAATGGCCTATTGTCGGGGTAGACCAATAAAGGACAAAAGAACAAAACTGTGAAACAAGAGCCAGCGATCTTTTGCGCCGATTGTTTTGCTTTGTTTTGTTGAGGCATTTCAATTCATGACAAGTGACAGAAAACTATTTGTTCGACAAATTAGAAGAATACCTGTATGCCAGATGTAGATTTTGATAATAGGGGAAACTCTGCGGCGTCAAATACATCTACAAGTGTCAAACAATATAGTACTGGACCACTATTTTCCACATGTACATGTAGGTGAAAATATCAATCAAATAGTTTTCAGTATAAAGTTTGCATTTCATATTCCTGTATTTCTCAGGTGAATTTGTCTTTATACTTTATCACTCAGGTTTGACACCTGAAGATCAATTTGACGCTGCATTTGGGGTTTATAGACAGTGGCGTAAGGAGACGATTTGACCGAGGGGGGATTTCTCAAAATACCATCATAACCTCGCACGCGAACCGCCGTCCCACTAGGGGGGAGGGGGGGGCGGGGGTCCGAGGGCATGTCTCCCCCCCGGAGAGATTTTGAATTCTAGGGTCCGTTTTCCATAATCTGGAACATTTTATATAATTTCCATACTTCACTGCGTGGAAACTATATTACTGGAGCAGTTGTCGAGTTGTCAGTCTCAAAACCTGGTGGAGCCTACGGTAGATACATCTTTCGTGGTGCGTGTGGAATCCATACCAAATCACCATTTCTATACGATGTAATGCAAAAATGTATTTAATAAAAAAAAAAAAAGCAGTCGCACCATTTTTGGATGGCAGTAGTATAGAAAGTATAAATCTCTTGACACTAGTGTGGGGGAATGATGAGGCGTAACCTTTGACCCTCTAGGTCGCTTCTGGTTCGAGATCACTTCGGGTCAAGTGACTTCCGGGTGGATGCAAAAACGGAACTTGGAAAGCAGCCGGATATCTCGTTAAATATGCAGAAGCAAGGAAATCTCACAACAAAGCAAGAACGACGGAATTTACACCCATTCCATTAACCTCATGAATCTTGTCGAGTATAAGGTACGGGGTGAGGTTTCTATCGATCTGGTTTAAAGGAATAGAAAACCCTAAGACGATGCATACGTTTATCGAAAGAACTATATCATTAGTATTCGAAAAACAGAACAAATCGGCTTTTCTAGTAATTCCGAATGAATGAGGTCATTTTGAACATCAAAATTATTGCCCAGATCAATAATTCGTGGAGGTCGCCATTTTAACAAGCCCGAGAGCCGTTAGCCAATGAAAATCCTTTAAATATCACCTGACATTATTCCTGTGACGTAGTTGGGCCCAAGCCAGAGTAGCTAATAACATGGAGACCAATTGTAAATTATTGTGTCGATGGATTTTGACAGATCGGTGGACCTTTCTGTACGCTCCGAGACGATTATGAGGATCGTGATATATGAATGTCGAATTGATATACAGGTTGACATGTGGCATTTTGCATATGATTTCACAAGTTCTCTTTCTGAGGCAAGAATATCTCAGGCCACATCACCCGATAGCAGTAGAAGAAACGCTGCTAATGTTGCCGTTGTTGTTGTTTAATGCTTTACCTTATGGGATAGAGCCCGGATGACAAAGGCATATTTGTCGCAGCGCCATCTACATAAAAATATTATGGCCCACAAAACGTCACAGTCATTCCAACATGTCGCAGATCATAAAGTGTTAAAGTCTGAACGATAAATCGGTGTTTACTCAGCTGTAGAATTTTGTTAATTTTTTCTACCCGTGTTTTTGGAATCTGATGGCATAATTATGTCATGTCGAGCACGAGTTTACGCAGAGTTTACTATTCCTTTAAGTTGTAGCGTATGATTGAAGGGGTATCAGAGCCTGGTGTGACATAAGCTCGCCACGTGAACCGGTGACGACACGGTATGCATGCGCAGTCACGGAGTAGTGGACAGAGGAAAGAAATCAATGAAAGAATGCTCTTGAAAATTCTTCACGCCCCTCTAAATTAGTAGGATTTTCGCACTTTTGTGAAGTCTTCCACAGGTAAGAAAGAATTATATATGACAATGCTGTGGAAACGACCCGTAACCGATGGATTGACCATGCCTGAAAAAACGAAAGCGGTTTCTCCTCGACTACATGAATATGGAATATAGCTATTGCCTTTATCTTTCCACGGATATCTTTCTTATAACATGAATTTTCTAAGGCAGTTTATAGGAAAAGAAATATAGAAATTGTATCCATCCGCGAGGACAACCAATACTAGTACTCAACATAAAAATACGAGAAGACAAAAAGACAAAAATAAATAAAAAGGGATCTTATATACATTGAAGCGCTGTCGATGAAAGTTCTTATTATTCAGATTGCTTACATTTTTATTTGTTTTGTGCACAAGATTTACATTCAGGGTTTTTTCATATCTGTGGTTGTATATACATGATTAGTAATCACAAATAAGTGATGAAGAATTATAAATTTCCGAGGCAATACAAAAAAATGTAAGATCTTTCATAACAATATGTTGCTTATGTGATCTAAAAATCCAATTAACCCTGTCTGGTCTGGGCGATTTGGAGTGTATCGCAGCCAATATATACTTACGGACAGTTGAAATTCTACACAAATGAGACTCAGTTGAAGAAAGCAAATCTCCATGGAGTGAAACTCGAATTCCGCGCAGTTGAAATTTATATCAAGTTCACGTTCGGACAGATGAAATTCATACACGCAAGCCTTTTCATACATATCAGACTTAGTTCAATCTAAGAGAATCTGCGTGGGGTGAAGCTACCATGGATTTCCGCGCAGTTAAACTTTATACGGGCTCGATTTCCGCGCAGTTGAAATTTATACCAAGTTCACGTTCGGACAGATGAAATTCATACACGCAAGCCTTTTGAAATTCATACACATCGGACTTAATTCAATCCAGGAGAATCTGCGTGGGGTGAAGCTGCCATGGATTTCCGCGCAGTTAAACTTTATGCCAAATTTGCTTACGGGCTCGATTTCCGCGCAGTTGAAATTTATACCAAGTTCACGTTCGGACAGATGAAATTCATACACGCAAGCCTTTTGAAATTCATACATATCAGACTTAGTTCAATCTAAGAGAATCTGCGTGGGGTGAAGCTACCATGGATTTCCGCGCAGTTAAACTTTATACGGGCTCGATTTCCGCGCAGTTGAAATTTATACCAAGTTCAAGTTCGGACAGATGAAATTCATACACGCAAGCCTTTTGAAATTCATACTCATCAGACTTAGTTCAATCCAGGAGAATCTGCGTGGGGTGAAGCTGCCATGGATTTCCGCGAGGTTAAACTTTATGCCAAATTTGCTTACGGGCTCGATTTCCGCGCAGTTAAAATTTATACTCAATTTACGTTCGGACAGATACAATTCATACACATCAGACTTAGTTCGAGCGA
>JAVTVY010037982.1:0-16844 GCA_036873755.1 Hanleya hanleyi | reverse complement strand
CAAATTTGAGAAAGATCCATGCAGTAGTTCCCGAGAAATCGCGATAACAAGGTTTCATAGGGAAATTCAAGATGGCTGCCTGGTGGCCATATTGGATTTTCGAATCGGACCAGAAAAGGTGTCTTGCACAACTAGACCCCAAGGGGACCTGTGTACCAAATATGAGAAAGATCCATGCAGTAGTTCCTGAGAAATCGCGATAACAAGGTTTCATGGGGAAATCCAAGATGGCTGCCTTGTGGCCATATTGGATTTTCGAATCGGAGCAGAAAAGGTATCTTGCACAACTAGATACCAAGGGGACCTGTGTACCAAATATGAGAAAGATCCATGCAGTAGTTCCTGAGAAATCGCGATAACAAGGTTTCATGGGGAAATCCAAGATGGCCGCCTTGTGGCCATATTGGATTTTCGATTCGGACCGAAAAGGATACCTTGCACAATTAGACTCTAAGGGGAACCTGTGTACCAAATTTGAGAAAGATCCATGCAGTACTTCCTGAGAAATGACGATAACAAAGTTTCATGGGGAAATCCAAGATGGCTGCCTGGTGGCCATATTGGATTTTCGAATCGGACCAGAAAAGGTATCCTGCACAACTAGACTCCAAGGGGAATCTGTGTACCAAATTTGAGAAGATTCATACAGTGGTTCCTGAGACATCGGGATAACAAGGTTTCATGAGAAAATCCAAGATGGCTGCCTGATGACCTTATTGAATTTTCGAGTCGGACCAGAAAAGGTATCTTGCACAACTAGACCTCAAGGGGAACCTTTGTACCAAATTTGGGAAAGATTCATAAAGTTGTTCCTGAGAAATCACGATAACAATTGTTTACGGACGGACGGACGACGGACGACGGACGGAAGGCGGACCACGGACGAAAAGCGATTTGAACAGCCCATCATCTGGTGATGGTGGCCTAAAAAACCGAAACAGCCTGCATTTACAGTTACACAAACAGTTACCCTACCTGGCGCGAGGGGGGTTGGGAGGAAGAGGGTGGTCTACTCTTTAAAATAATTAGACTGAAATTCAATCTATCTGATTGAAATTAATGACTAATCTTTTATTGGATTGAAAATATTCAATCTAATAGATTGGAAACGATAAAATGAATCTGTTGTAGACAGAAAATTCAATCTACTAGATTGAAATTTTCAATCTAATAGATCGAATATTCAATCGAATAGATCACTAATTTCAATCGGATAGATTGAATTTCCAATCTAATTATTTTAGAGAGATAGTGAACTTTTCTGTACTGCTCCAAAACGACAAAACAAAGGAAAATGGAACTTCGTGACTTTAAAGCTTATCATAATGGGGTCATTTTAGGCCTGGGCCGAGCAGAGGATCATGGGTAAATTCAAAATGGCGGCCGTGTGGTACAGACACATCATATTTAGATCTATATCTCTATAAAAATGAAGCGGGCATTCTCTCCCGTCGACTTCATGACAAAAGAGATGATTACAATTTCGACATCGTAAACTATCCCTTTCTGGACAGTAATATTCCAGTGGGACCTGCATATGGCGTATACATATCTCGCTTAGTAGCATTTGCTAGATCCTGTGTTAAATGTGACGATTTTAATCAACGTCACAAAACATTGGTGCAGAAACTTAAAAAAGAGGGCTATTCCACCAAGCGCCTACACTCAAAGTTTCTCAAATTTGGCGATACATATCGCATGCTGATAGCAAAATACGAACGTAGCGTGCAAGATCTATGGCGCTACGTTTCGTAATTTGTGTCTAATTCCGCTTAACCCGGGGCTAGGGGCCGTATGAACCCATGTACTTCAAGATCCTCATGGTACACATATGAACAGTCACAATCAAAGCGTGACTGAGATACATCTGTTTTTAGATGACGAGTCTATAACGAATATTATGGATTAAGAATACTGATCAGCGATACGGATTTGATATTTTTGGAACATCATGATGTCTTGCCGGCATCATTGAAAACTGTTGACCGCTTCTCTTGCAGGAAACAAGCCTATGTTTTTGTATACTATGATTGTCTTTTTGAATTTGGTGCTAATACTGTTATATGGAAAATGGAATAGGTCTTTGGATTATGGACGCGGATATTCTCTAATGGACGACGGCTGGATTATGAATGACGGACTAGACGCTTGTAATCTCAGAAATTCGTTTTTTCAGCCAGTTATGTCCATTTGTTCGAATTTTTCTGGCCTAAAAGGACTACAAAATATTTTAGTTGGGCAAAAGTAGTTATTTTCTACTTTATTTGGTAGTTTAAGAAAGAAAAACCGGAAAATTAAAATTTCGAAAAATCGGCCCAAAAAATAGTCGAAATATGGCTGCCGAGATGACGTTACTGCGACTTTCATCATAGCGGTCATCTTAGAGATTGTTACTTTTTCGGGTAGAGCTTGAACAAAAGATATTGTGTGTTAAGTTGCAGCGCTTTAGCCTAGTGGATAGCGAAAATATATGGGGTGACTCCCGATACACCCCAGATCTTCCAGACCAGATAGTGTTAATAAAGGGACATCCAATTATTGAACTCATAGAATTACAACACATATAAGGAAAGTGGGAAGAGGTGCCGACATACTGGCAGAGCCACATGACCCCACAGCATAGTCCTCCGATCAACCTATTCCAAAGCACACACCAAGAATCTAACGATTCGTGATATGTGTTGCATCTCAGGTACGCTTTTATTGTACCTGTTCATGTGGCAACTTGGATGACATGACCACACGGCCCCCAGCACCGGTACAAGCGGCATTAGACACAAATCTAAAGAGCTATGATGGAAATGCTCTGACAACTTGTATATTGGTAATTGGAGAGCTGTTTCGCTGTGACAACTCGTATACTGGGGACTGGTGAGCTGCACCGCCGCCAGACGAAAATGACGGCATTTAACACAAAAGACCAGTCTGTAAGGCCCGATGGCGACCCAGCATCAACTTCCCAGGAATGCCAACATATATCAAAGAGCGAAAAACTCGCTCAGAGCGAAAGACTCGCTCAGTGATATACAATTTTATATAAAATCTTTTATAGTGGATTTAGAGATATGCCTGAAAGTATTGAATATGATGATGTAATATCGACAAAATGATTTGTTCACCAAGGTTTGGAATGATTCGCGTACATAGTTCCGGTTACAAGGTTATTGTCATTGATTCAACTCTTATTAAATTTTTTTTACAATGCCATGGATTGACCAATCGTCCTTAAAGTCGGTTTGCACCTGTTGTATTAGTTGTGTGACGGTCCCTTATTCACCAATTTCAAGTTATGAACGGCGCGTTTTTCGTTGATTCGGAATTGACATCACTGCAGCGCCATTATATTACAATGCTGATCAGTTAACATTTATCGCAAATCACTAGATATTTTGTTTGGCCATTAGCAGGATTCTATCACCTAAATAAACACTGAAATTATCGCCTAAACCCACCTTATTTCATGCAGATTCACTACTGGAAAAATCGCACGTGTTTTTCGACTCGGTGTCAATTTGTCATTGCGCAGTGCCGGAAGTATTACGTTGCCGATTTATCCGGAAAAAACAATGCAGGTCTGTTGTTTGACATTCATTTGAGTCTACGGAAACAGACGTTCCAATAAACCTAAAAAAATTTAAACAGATGTTTTATTTCAAGAAATATCAGGAATTAATTAAGAAAGTGATCCGCAACTCCCCGTGATTCGGAACTCACAAAACTACTGTACATTATTCAGCCGTCGTCGAGTAAAGGATGTCCAAGTGCATGCTCCAAAGACCTAGTTCATATAACAGCATCAGCACCAAACTAAAAAAACAATCATAGTATACATAAAGATGGGCTAGTTTACTGCAAGAGAGAAGTGGTTAACAGCTTCCAGTGATGCCGACAAGACATCATGACGTTCCAAAATATCAAATCCGTATTGCTGATCAGTATTCTTAATCTATATGGTTTTCTTTAAAAGTCGTTATCTAGAGAATGATGTATCTCAGTCAGGCTTTGATTGAGACTGTTTATGTGAACATCGTCAAGATCAAATGTATATGGGTTCATACGGCCCTTAGCTTCGGTTTAAGCGGCATTAGGCACAAATTACGAAACGTAACGCCATAGCTCTTGCACGCTACGTTCGTATTTTGATATCAGTAAATTTTGCGATATATATCGCCAAATTTGAAAAAAAAAATTTGTGGAGGGACTTGGTGGTATAGCCCTGTTTTCTGCAATAATGTTTTGTGCCGTTGATTAAAATCGTCACGTCTTACACAGGATCTAGCAAATACTGCTAGGCGTGATACAAGATACAATATGCAAGTCCCACTGGAATATTACTGTCCAGAAATGGATAGTTTACGATGTCGAAATTGTAATCATTTCTCTTGTCGTATGGTATAATCGGCAGACCGTATTTGCGTGACACGTCTTGTTTGTAATGTGGGAAGGGTGACACAAACTCATTTTATACGCCGCCTTATGCGCGTGGGTCCAAAACTGGAACGTATCCCGCGTTGTCCTTTCACAATTTGCTCGAGGGTGGATCCCAAAGGTATTTTGTATTTTGTGATACATGAACATGTTTAGAATCACTGTGTTACTGAGATAAACTCTTTGTTATATTCACCTTGTCTCTATCAAAAAACACGCACACTCACCTGCATGTAAACTGTGTCAACCCTGGGCATTAATGTGCAACAACATGGTCAACCGTTATTTTAATGTACATTGTTTAACTTTGTTTGTTAACAATGTTATACAATAGCCGACGCCATTTACTAGTTGTCTTTGATCAAGGTATGTCATCAAATTTGAAATATGTTAAAGAGTTTTCACGAAATTGCAATTGGAAAATGGAGGCTATTGTTTCATTTCAATTTTTTTTAATTTTGAATATTTTCTACACGGTAGTTATGCAAATTACATTAGTGAATTCCACAGGACATACGCTTTCATAAAATATATACATTGTTGTGGATTTATTGAATATTTACTGCTACACTACAGAAGACAAATTATCAAGGGATGTACAAAACTGCCTTAGGGGATTGCAAAATGGAGGCTATTTTTTCATTTCAATTTTTTGTTATTTTGAATATTTTCTACACGGTAGTTATGCAAATTACATTAGTGAATTCCACAGGACATACGCTTTCATAGAATATATACATTGTTATTGCTTTGTTGAATATTTACTGCTACATTAGAGAAGACAGATTATCAAGGGATGTACAAAACTGCCGTAAGCGGATTACGTATCCCTAACGGCTACCGATAATGACGGCTTTATATATACTGTTCTACTACAGCTACAGCGGCCAAACAGTTATTTATTTAACTTCATCGTTTCAATAGTTTGCGTGTTTTGGTTTGATCCTGTTTGCACGCTACAGTTGCAATGCTTAGTTATAGTCTTATGAAGTAAAACCTGACTAATATAGGACCAATAGCGTTGGGCCAGCCGAGTATGAACGTTGTCGGTCCAGCATGAGGAGAAGGATTTTGGGTCAAGATCGCATTGTCAACGTTGGGCTAATCAATAAATATGAGGCTGGCCCAAGCCTGTAAGAAATGTCCAGATACTGCCAAGCCAACTTGAAAGAATCACACTGAGTTAATATTTTTCCTCTTCGTGATATTTACGTTTTGCTTACCTTGCCAACCTGAAATATATCCGGTTGCATAGACATTTAAACTGCCCCTGAGACCATATTGAGTTAAGCTTAACTTGTTTGCTTATAACAAACAGATCTGTTATCATATATGCAGCATAGATGCATGGGCTTGCCAGCAAGACACACTAAGATACACATGTATTAAACCCTCTGAACATATTTATTTGATTTATATCATGCGATGTTTTTGTCATTCGCACATTGTGAAAGGACAACGCGGGATACGTTCCAGTTTGGGCCCACGTGCATAAAGCGGCGTAAAAATGAGTTTGCCTCAACCTTCGCACATTACAAACAAGACGTGTCGGCTTAGTTTTCAATCATTTAACTTTCAATGTAGAAAGTTATAAGATAGTCAAATTTTGTCAATTCATTTTAGTTAAAAATTATAAAAAACAGAACTGGGCAGAAAAAATGAGACGCCATTTACTAGTCTAGTTGCCTCCTGGAGGGAAACATTTTTCCCTTTCTAGTATATCAAACACTTTTTTAATGTATTTCATCTCATTTTCTTTATGTGGTTCTAAACGAATATTTCTAAAAGATTTTCTTTTATACACAACGAACAGAAAACATAGAAAAGGCTAAATCGGCTACATCGTCGTCAATTAATGTTAACAAACAACGTTGAACAAGATGCAATAACACATCATTGACCAGGGTTGACATGCAGGTGAGTGTGCGTGTTTTATTGATAGAGACAAGGTGAATGTAACAAAGAGTCTACCTCAGTCACACAGTCATTCTACACGTTTTCAGGTATGACACAATACTTTTGAGATCCGCCCTCGAGCAAATTGTGAAAGGACAACGCGGTATACGTTCCACTTTTGGACCCACGTGCATAAGTCGGCGTAAAAAATGAGTTTGCGTCACCCTTCGCACATTACGGACTATATTCCGGGACTAAGGTCACATGCCATTTGTAGTTTATTGTCCCCCGCCACGTAAGTGGGAGGGGGACTTGGAAATGCTACCCGTCCGTCCGTCCCAACCATGTTGTGAACGCGATACCTCGAGAACAATTCGACTCATCAACTTCAAACTTGGGGGGTGACTTGACATCAGTGAGAAGATGGCTGGGATTGTTTTTCACCAAACTGCGTTAACCAAGATGGCCGCCGTCAGCCATCTTAGATTCCAGCCATCCCAAAAAAGTTGTGAACGCGATATCTCGAGAACAATTCAACCGATCGACTTCAAATCTTGGGAGTGACTTCACATCAATAAGAAGATGACTGGAACTGATTTTCACTAAACTGCGTTAACCAAGATGGCCGCCGTCCGTCCTTCCGTCCGTCCGTCCTTGTTGTGAACGCGATATCTCGAGAACAATTCAACTCATCAACTTCAAACTTGGGGGGTGACTTGACATCAGTGAGAAGATGGCTGGGATTGTTTTTCACCAAACTGTGTTATACAAGATGGCCGCCGTCGGCCATCTTAGATTCCAACCATCCCAAAAATGTTGTGAACGCGATATCTCGAGAACAGTTCAACCGATTGACTTCAAACTTGGGAGGTGACTTGACATCAGTGAGAAGATGGCTGGGATTGTTTTTCACCAAACTGCGTTATCCAAGATGGCCGCCATCGGCCATCTTAGATTCCAACCATCCCAAAAATGTTGTGAACGCGATATCTCGAGAACAGTTCAACCGATTGACTTCAAACTTGGGGGGTGACTTGACATCAGTGAGAAGATGGCTGGGATTGTTTTTCACCAAACTGCGTTATCCAAGATGGCCGCCGTCGGCCATCTTGGATTCCAACCATCCCCAAAATGTTGTGAACGCGATATCTCGAGAACAATTCGACTCATCAACTTCAAATCTGGGGAGTGACTTCACATCAATAAGAAGATGACTGGAATTGATTTTCACCAAACTGCGTTAACCAAGATGGCCGCCGTCAGCCATCTTAGATTCCAACCATCCCAAAAATGTTGTGAACGCGATATCTCGAGAACAATTCAACTCAACTTCAAACTTGGGGGGTGACTTGACACCAGGGAGAAGATGGCTGGGATTGTTTTTCACCAAACTGCGTTATCCAAGATGGCCGCCGTCGGCCATCTTAGATTCCAGCCATCCCAAAAATGTTGGGAACGCGATATCTCGAGAACAGTTCAACCGATTGACTTCAGACTTGCGGGGTGACTTGACATCAGTGGCTGGGATTGTTTTCCACCAAACTGGGTAAACCAAGATGGCCGCCGTCAGCCATCTTAGATTCCAACCATCCAAAAAATGTTGTGAACGCGATATCTCGAGAACAATTCAACCGATCGACTTCAAATCTGAGGAGTGACTTCACATCAATAAGAAGATGACTGGAACTGATTTTCACCAAACTGCGTTAACCAAGATGGTCGCCGCCCGTCCTTCCGTCCGTCCATCCCAACCATGTTGTGAACGCGATATCTCGAGAACAATTCAACTCATCAACTTCAAACTTGGGAGGTGACTTGACATCAGTGAGAAGACGGCTGGGATTGTTTTTCACCAAACTGCGTTATCCAAGATGACCGCCGTCGGCCATCTTAGATTCCAACCAGCGATATCTCGAGAACAGTTCAACCGATTGACTTCAAACTTGGGGGATGACTTGACATCAGTGAGAAGATGGCTGGGGTTGTTTTTCACCAAACTGCGTTAACCAAGATGGCCGCCGTCAGCCATCTTAGATTCCATCCATCTCCAAAATGTTATGAACACGATATCTCGAGAACAATTCAGCCGATCAACTTCAAATATGGAGGGTGACTTTACATCACTAGCTACCCATCCGTCCTTCCATCCCTCATAACGTCCTTCCGTCCCTCGTACTGTCCTTCCATCCCAACCATCTTGTGAACCCGATATCTCAAGAACAATTCAACCGATTAACTTCAAACTTAGCGGATGGCTGGGATCTCGAAGAAAGTCACTCATTTTTCGGCACAACTATGCCACCGGATGATCTTTCTCGATCACCCTGTCCCCTATCTTCCATAGGCAATTTGCAACATTGTCTTTCACAATTATATCTCCTTCACATCAACACCACACTCCTAGCAACAATTTACCATCACACAAAATATATATGGTGATTATATCCCGTGTGTGTGAGAAGCCCATTGGCAGACAAGCTTTTTGGCGGGGGACCTGCTAGCTACTCAGCTTGTTGTCCTCCGCCACGAAGTGGTGAGAGGACTTGGAAATGCTAGCCGTCCGTCCGTCCTTCCGTCATACCGTCCGTCCGTCCGTCCCACATCTTGTGAACGCGATATCTCGAGAACAATTCGACCAATCGTCTTCAAACTTGAGAAGGTGCTTCACATCAGTTAGACGGCCATTGGTATTGATTTTCACTGAGGCACGTAATCCAAGATGTCCGCCGTCGACCATATTGGATTCTGTCCGTCCCACATCTTGTGAACGCGATATCTCAAGAACAATTCGACCAATCGACTTTAAACTTGAGAAGGTGCTTCACATCAGTTAGACGGCCATTGGTATTGATTTTCACTGAGATACGTAATCCAAGATGGCCGCCATCGACCAGATTGGATTCTGTCCGTCCCACATCTTGTGAAAGCGATATCTCAAGAACAATTGGACCAATCGACTTCAAACTTGAGAAGGTGCTTCACATCAGTTAGCCGGCCATTGGTATTGATTTTCACTGAGGTACGTAATCCAAGATGGCCGCCATCGACCATATTGGATTCTGTTCGTCCCACATCTTGTGAACGCGATATCTCAAGAACAATTCCACCAATCAACTTCAAGCTTGGGAAGGTTCTTCACATCAGTCAGACGGCCATTGGTGTTGATTTTCACTGAGGTACGTAATCCAAGATGGCTGCCATTGACCATATTGGATTCTGTCCGTCCCACATCTTGTGAATGCGATATCTCGAGAACAATTCGACCAATCGACTTCAAACTTGAGAAGGTGCTTCACATCAGTTGGACGGCCATTGGTATTGATTTTCACTGAGGTACGTAATCCAAGATGGCCGCCATCGACCATATTGGATTCTGTCCGTCCCACATCTTGTGAACGCGATATCTCAAGAACAATTCGACCAATCGACTTTAAACTTGAGAAGGTGCTTCACATCAGTTAGACGGCCATTGGTATTGATTTTCACTGAGATACGTAATCCAAGATGGCCGCCATCGACCAGATTGGATTCTGTCCGTCCCACATCTTGTGAACGCGATATCTCGAGAACAATTTGACCAAACGACTTTGAACTCGAGACGGTGCTTCACATCAGTTAAGACAGCCATTGGTATTGATTTTCATTGAGGTAGTATGTAATCCAAGATGGCTGCCATTGACCATCTTGGATTTCACTCACCCATATTGTGCCCATCTGTGTTGTCAACGCGATAGCTTGATCTATTCCACCCATCGATTTATAAACCTCGCCATCCACAAATCCATATACAACAACAGACTTACATTCCAGTGTTACACTACCCATTACTGCTTCCCAAACCTCCTCAAATTGTCTCAACAATTCCAGATAAACGTCTCTTTCCACATACACATATCCACTTTCCAAGTTATATTTAAGGAGAAAATGGAAGCGTATATGCTGTATGCTCTCAAACAGGCTACTTAGCGGAGGACCTGCTAGCTACTCAGCTTGTTAGTCTTAAATTACCACGCATATAAGGGAAGTGGGAAGAGGTACCGACATACTGACAGAGCCACATGACTTCACAGTATTATTCACGAGGTAAACACAGACTTCGTTATAAACGCGTCTACGCTGGGACTCGCTTGATTGATTTTAACATTCATAAACCAGTGATGAGAACCCTCTGGAATGTTTCGCTGATGGGATTACGTGTGAACACGGAAGATTTATTTAAAGAGGTAAATGAACCCGGTACTGAAATAGTGTTAATTTATCCATGCAGTAATAGTTGATTTCCACCGTCCAATTGTTTAACTCAAGATCAATTTTAAACAGCTATTAACCTTATCTGCCCCAGGCCTGGGGGAGGGGCGAAATGCCCATAAATATTTCTTCTTATCCAATGAACTATGGGAGCCTGAAACTTACCACACTATACCATGGATCAACGTCTACCAGAAAATGTAAGAAAAATAGCCGCTTTGATGACGTCACGGTGACGTCATCTTTAAACAGGCATTTTTCCTCGATTTTTTGGGCAGATTTTTCATTTATGTGTTGCAAAACCTGAATGATAAAAAGTCTGATGTGAAACAAAATAGATTTTGCCCAATTTTCATCGAAAAAAGCAGGTATTTAGAAGAAAAGATCCTCTAATCCAGGGGCTATGAAAATCGACACAAAAGGAACCCAGTATGATAAACTAAAAAGTCGCGGATTAGCAGCTTTCATTTTTTGTCGTTGCGGAGACACTTTTGTCTATAATGCGCCCCGCAGGCCAGATATGGTTAAGCGATTCTCCGCTGACGAAGTGCAAAGTCCTGTATGTAACCCGACACATCAAGTCAAATATTTCAGGACTTCCCCTTCCGACTGTACTAAATAACTCACCCCGCGAGCGAAAATAAATCAGCGTCGTGTTTAGGATGAAATAGCTGATGATCCACGTGAACCCATGACGAATTATGCATCTTTAAGAATTGAATGGTGGGGCCCTTTGAGGCTCCCGGGGATTGACCTGGGGTGTCACCGTGCCCACCCCTGATCATGGTAAGAATAGGCCGCAACCCCTCAGAGAGCTTGTCTTAACCCTCTTTGTCCTGGGCTTTTTAGGACATGTCCAGGCCTTTTGGGGGTCCGAAATGGTCTCACTAATTATTTTTTTGTTTTACCTTTTGAGCTAGGGGGCTCAAACTTACAACACCATACCCTTGGGTCAAGCTCTACCAGAAAATGTAAAAAGGGCCAAGATGGTCGCTTTGATGATGTCATTTTCAAAAAACGACATTTTTTGGTCGATTTTTCGTTCAGATTTTTCGAATTTTTTATTTATGCAATTTGTCCGCAAAAACTGCATGATAAATTAGTAAATATTAATGTGATGTGAAATAAAATAGTTTTGTCCACTTTTCATCTCGGAAAAGCAGATGTTTTGAAGTATGACAAAAAAAACTGTTATCTGGTAACTCACGTGGCCGCCATCTTGAATTTACCCATGATCCTCTGCTCGGAAGGTTATTCAACAGGTTCAAAACGACCCCGATATGATAAAATATAAAGTCGTGGAGTTTCAGCTCTCCATTATTTCTCGTTCCGGAGATAGCGCAGAAAGTTTGGTAGGGGATGCCATTTTGGCAACTGGGGCACCCGTGGGGTCCCCGGGTGGGCATCGTGTGTGAAAAGGAATAGGACCCCACCAGTCGGGTCCCGCGTGGTGAAAGGAATAGAACCCTACCCATGTGGTGTCCTGGTGTGAAAAGCAATAGAAACCAAACGTGTTGATATGACTGAAATAGTGTTGAAAGCGACGTTTGATTATATTCTGTCAGTCACTCACTCCTTATATGTTGGGTGTTCATTTATCACTCGGTATCACATATGTAACACGATATGAATTTAATTTTCATTGCAGCTAAACTTAGCTGTGCTGCTCCAATGATCATATGTAGGCTATTCAATTGATATGACGTAACATATATAGGCGATATGGGATTTTCTTTTAATTTAATTGAATACAATGGAAAAGAATAGGCATGAGGTGGTTGAGAATGAACGTAAAACATATTGCATAACGGAGAAAGTTCATATTACGAGCTAATGACCTCACAAGCTAATTGAGCATTCGGGATTTTTTCCATTCAATATATGTAGCATATGAGACGACTGGCCATAGTAATTTATGTACTGCTCTCATATGGCAAATAGTATATGTGCTATTGAAGCGGCGTTACTACCGAACTTTGTAAAGCGACCGGAATCGACCACAGAAAGAGGCATTGCTTCTATAGTTATTCCTGCGCTCCTGTATTGAAGACAATATACACGGCTCAACTCCGTCATACAGGTATAATGTCATCTAACTGGGTGACGGTACCACCAATTTGACAAGTAATATGATCCAAACGGTCCGTATTGTGTTGTAACGCCACTCAGAATTATTAATATTACTCAGAGTATGTTTAGCGTGAACAGATATCCGCATGACTTTATCACTTTTTAAAACAAAGCAAACCGCCTGAATTGTGGAACAAATACGACGTAACTGAAAGGAAAACCAAGGTTCCATCCCTTATGTACACATTATATCATATATGGCGTTTTATTACATTATGTTTTCTACTTTTCCATTAGTTTACATCCCACTACAGCGAGAATATACTCTCAGGTGATGTCATGGAAATACTGTGTCATGTTACCAACAATGTCTAGTTCTTCTTGTATTTAGTAAAGTTGATCAAGGGATTACCAACATTTGCTCTCTAATTGCCCCAATTATTTAATACAGCCGCGCATAAATTTGAAGTAAAACACCGAGAAGACCACGCTATGATATCATGAGTATTTAATGGAACCTGTGCATATATAGTTAAGTTCCTGATTACTGTTGATAAAGTTACCAGTGGATGGAAAAAGTTCTTTGAGGCGATTATGTAAGATTAAGCCTCGCTGTCAAAATTGTGACACATGACTTGCACGAGAGTCCGGATCTCACAATGACGAAGTCACAACTGACGATGCCCCATTGTGGTTGGACTGCGCATGAGTGACCAGACATACAGTGCTTGGATTTGTTGTACCCGAGAGATTAAGTCGATTTCTTTTCCTGAAAGTTTGCCTAGGCCTTGGAATCAAGTACATACACAGGTTTGATATCCTAGATTAGGACGTGTTTCGTGTAATTCGACGTTCGGCTTTTATCACAGTCAACCTGCTTTCGCAACTGAATGATCTGTTATCCATCTATTACTAATAGCTTACCGGAATTAATAATACATTGTGTCCAATCACCTTGGATAGTAATACATGTATGTAAGGATGCGTTCATTATTCATATTATAACATTAATTTGAACCATTTGTCAGAGTATTACGTTATTAAGTAATGCGAACTGGTAGGGTCATAAACAATTTCGCATTTTTTCTTCTTTCTTCTCTTAATAGCTCTCCCAGAGAAATATGCGACAATACATTTTTGGATGGAATTATAAACAGCGTTTCATGATTAATTTTCAATCTAATTCATTATTTTAAGTTGTATAACATCTTTGCTAACAGAGAATAATCTTTATGACACAAAAAAGGATTACATATTACAGACATACATCTTTATTTCGTAACATACGATAATCACATTGTAAATGTTCATCAGTATAATCAATTAAATAGGAGTATAACAAAAATAGGTATTGAAATTTCTTCATAAATTGGTGCAATTCTTGAATATCAAGAAAATGCCACCATTTTTGTTGAAAGTCGCGGAACAATTGATCCATAATCATGAAGTATTTTACTGTCCTTATATTGTCATCACCTTTTCTTTCTTCGTCCAAATCGTACTTTGAATTGCCAACTTGCATAGAATAAAAAATACTTGGATTACAAGTTTTTCGAGATACAATGTGTTTCCAGTGAGAGAACTAGAAGGTTATAAATATTCCATCGTTGTCTATTCACTCATTTAACCCACTGTCGCACGTGCGACCTCCCCGGTAATTTCAATCTTAAAGTACAAGTCTGTCTGGTATGACTGCAGCTGTTTACGGCATATGTCTCGTTGACAATCTTGAGTTAATCTCTTGTCCAGCGCACTGTGAATGCGATGGTTTCAACTGGCCTTGGTACAGTTATCTTCAATAGTATTGTAGGTTAATAATGTAACATTCTAAAACGCGTCGGGATAGTACTATTCACAGTTGTATGGAGAGTGGAGATATTTCTAAGTCAACACGGATGTAATAGCAAGCCACGGGAGGTGGAAGTCTAATGGGCTCAATGAACTCAATCGCCCTCCTTTTCTCAACTTTATCTGCAAAACAAATATGTGTATAAATAACATGAATAAGTCAGATGAAGAAAAGGACACTGTGATACATTGGGTACATGTAACTAAATCTCATTTTGAGATCTCGTGAATCTATCGGCCCACATATTCATTTATATTGATTGAACCAAACCAGTTACAATACAAACGATGAAAAGTAATAATTCGAAAAGACGTAATGCCACACTAATAGATACAAATAGGAGCATAATTTACAACATGGACTAAGTCATCAAAACGAAATCTAAGAGTGGAATGTGTTTCAGAGGGTTGCTCATGTGCAGTGACTTTGATACTTGACCTAGTGATGTCAATCTTGGTACCCATGCAGCACTTCGTTTTCTCCCAGTAATACATCAACCCACAAAAACGTGATTTCCACTGGTTTCTTATTTTCCTTCTTTTATCTCCGGAGGCCTTGAAATTTTACCTTTTACTTCAATATGACTACATGTTGACCTTAAGCGCGAGGTATTCCTTGAATATGATCAATTTGTCATATGACTTATTTTAATTTTTCAACAATTTTAGTACATTTCATATCGTTTATCTTGTACGTGTCGTCAGAAAAACAAGGATTTTTGTTGCTTTTCTGATATTCAGACCACAGCGACACATGTACTGCCTCGTATAGTTATGGTGGCAAATTTGAGAGAAATCCGTCAGTTTATTGAAGATTTGAGAAACTGAATCACAAATGTCGGGAGGAAGCGGATAGGTAAATCATTAGAGGCATGTATCAATACCTGGCTCATGCACACCTGTACATGTTTTCATGGTTTGCAGTTCCCATTTTTTAGATTCTCTATTTTACGGATGGTGAAATACTAACGACTTCTATCTAAACGGATGGTCATGAAAAACACGGCTTCCTCAACTCACCATTACTCTGGCTGACATCAAACCAGTGCGATTCTGCGCCATCACAGAATCTTGTCAATTTCGGTCCAAGATCTTCAGTGGTCATATTCATCGGCCGCACACGGGCTTGTACCAACTTTTGGATGGGGAGCTGTTTCCCCTACAAATTGCAATGTAATCATGTTTACAGTATTTGAATAACCTTTGATATCACGCACTTTTCATCCTTCGTCGTTTTGAATTTGGTTACTTTGTATTGCGTTAGTTTTCGACGTGACGATTTGAAATAGTCGATAATGACGAAGGTTAAAACTTATCGACATTTTAATATTATTCAAGTAATAAAGCTGCCTCGCAGAAATATAGATAACCGGAAAGGCGCTGAAGAAAATGGTTCCACAAACAAAGCTTGATGCATTTGATAGCTGATTTAAATTTTTTTTTGGTACATCAGGTATCTAAACGTAAGGCCGCTCAATCTGGAATTTGAAGTTGTACGTTCACCATGCATGGGCCACTGGTAAATTACATTATGTGGTTCGACCGTTGAACCAAAGAGAAGATCGGTATCGCTCCAACATTCCAATATTGTCTTTCCCTTTTATATTCAACTATAATGTTGTTTTTCACTTTTGCCTGAACACGTGGACAGAATCATTTCAGATTAATAAATGTGCTACCAAGTAAATGTAACCTATAAAATGCTGCTCAAAGCATGTATGAGCTAAAAGCATGATACACTGATGCAATGACGACAAATTAATTCATTTCTGTCACCAGAGTATGCATATACTGAACTTACGCGTCTGGTCTCGATCATCCTCTTGGCGGTATCGAAATCCGAGATTTTGATGTCTGAGACGTAACAGGTGTTTGTGTGGAAGTCTCTAATGACCACGATCCCCTAAAATGAAAGACGAATACTGAAATATTGAAAAATGCAATAAATGATCAAAAGTAGCCTCTCCATATAGTCCACAGTGTTGGGAAATATCTATGTGATAGCGCCGCCTAAGAGCAGATTGGGGAGTGTGGATGCCTGGAGGGACGGAGAGGCCAAGGTACAAAGTCAATATATATTGCAACCAAACATTCAGTAATTAATTACTGGCACGTCTTGTGGTTAATGCCACGATATATAGAAAGTTCACTTTCACGACGTTAAGTAAAGTACGGAGGATTTGGACAATACGTTAGGACATTTTGCATAGAATAAATTTCAATAATTACGAGAATAATTCCAATGGAGTGGAAAATAATCCCCGTGTAATTACAGTTCACGTTCTGATGCTAGACTTCGTGAGCTAACAAGTAAACATAGTATTTTCCAAACATTTGTTAAAGATGATGTCCAT
>JAVTVY010037981.1:0-17336 GCA_036873755.1 Hanleya hanleyi | reverse complement strand
ATATGTCGGACGGAAAATGACACGACTGCTTAACATGCTATACAAACACACTCCACGTATAATTCAATCAAAGTCCTATTATTACCTTTGTTCATTAGTGCATGATATGGCTAAACTATTCATGTCGATTACTGTGCTTTCGTAAAGACGATACACCTCGCACGAATTGATCAATTTTGCATGGGTGGCCCTAAAAAGGCGGATCGCAACAACGACGGGCGCTTTTAGAAGCTCGGGACAGTTTCCGAGAACTGGTAGGATATCCGTTATAAATTGTTTGAATTTCGGAAATATATATCAGTTTGAGTATTTTAAATTCTGGTTTATAACTTGGCAAATTTTAATATGAATGGACATCCGAAGCCTGTTTTCTCTGATTTGTCAGTTTCTGTCATGGATGGGGAATTTTGAAAATGAATTAGAACAGGGCCGAGTTTACCGATTAGAATACTGTATTCTCCTTATTATATGCTTTATATCAAAGGGTTATATGCAGAGAAACAATAAATTGAAAATTTCTGGCGGTCTCCGCAATCTCGGTCGACGATCTGACAATCTCGACTTTGGACTCGAAACTTTATGCCTCGGTGAATGATGAGACGTAGTTTATAAACAGAGAAGTCATTTGACTTGGAACAAACGCAATCAAAAGGGATCAGATAATCGACTGATGAAACGGAATTCGACTGATGAAAACGGAAACTCGGTCGGTTATTTGTTGATAGCTCGCTTAATACTGGTTCGATTCTGACAATCTAAACTTTCCGGGGTAGCTGAAGAGATTCTCTTTTCAAATATATATAGGTTGATGACAAAAGTTTTTTTAATTTTTGAGATAGTGGGCAACTGAAATTTTCGTGTCGACTTCGCTGAAATTTTTTCTGCACCGACCGACATGCGGTTTTTCTTGTCCGGAAAATTATTCCGTGGACTGACTGAAACACTTTTAGGTTTCCGGAACGCTCTATTTTCTTAAGAATAAAATGATATAAAATATATGCATGTACCTTCTACCGTTTTCCTTAAAAGGGTTCGCTGAAAAAACCCGATAGAAAATCACAACATTTTCAGTTGAATCTGCATTCGCCATGAAATACGCGAAAACTGCAAAAGGTTTATCTTCCTTGACGAAGCCATGATTTCAAATGCAATTCTTCCGTTATACAAACATATCGTAAACTGTTTTTTCTTTGCGGAAAATCGATTCGAATATCGGACGCGACCGGACGCGACCGGTCGCGACGGGTCGCGACGGGTCGCGTCCGATGGATTTTATATGCATTTCTCACACCGCAACGGCACCGGTCTGGATGATGATATATCGCGACCGGTTGTCGACGGGTCGGGGACCGGTCTCGAAGCCTCTCCGCATAGGCTGCCGACCGGTCGCGCCCGGAGTGAAGGTTAGTTTCTGTGCGTAGTGTATGTGTTTCTAACATTGAATGTATTAAAGAGCAATTTATGTATTCTGTGATGGACCCTGACGGTATACACTTGCAAACCCATTCCTGGGACTGATGAGCACTGTGCAGACCCAGACAAGTTCAGACCAGTTCAGAAAAGACCCAGACAAGTTCTGACCAATTCAGAAAAGACCCAGATAAGTTTTGACCAGTTCAGAAAAGACACAGAGAAGTTCTGACCAGTTCAGAAAAGACCCAGATAAGTTCTGATCAGTTCAAGAAAGACCCAGAGAAGTTCTGACCAGTTCAGAAAAGACCCAGATAATTTCTGATCAGTTCAGAAAAGACCCAGATAAGTTCTGACCAGTTCAGAAAAGACCCAGATAAGTTCTGATCAGTTCAGAAAATACCCAGATAAGTTCTGACCAGTTCAGAAAAGACCCAGAGAAGTTCTGACCAGTTCAGAAAAGACCCAGAGAAGTTCTGGCCACTTCAGAAAAGACCCAGACAAGTTCAGACCAGTTGAGAAAAAACCCAGACAAGTTCTGACCAGTTCAGAAAAGACCCAGAGAAGTTCTGACCAGTTCAGAAAAGAGCCAGAGAAGTTCTGACCAGTTCAGAAAAGACCCAGATAAGTTCTGACCAGTTCAGAAAAGACCCAGAGAAATCTGACCAGTTCAGAAAAGACCCAGGTAAGTTCAGACCAGTTCAGAAAAGATCCAGAGAAGTTCAGACCAGTTCAGAAAAGATCCAGAGAAGTTCTGACAAGTTCAGAAAAGATACAGAGAAGTTCTAACCAGTTCAGAAAAGACCCAGATAAGTTTTGACCAGTTCAGAAAAGACCCAGAGAAGTTCTGACCAATTCAGAAAAGACCCAGATAAGTTTTGACCAGTTCAGAAAAGACCCAGAGAAGTTCTGACCAGTTCAGAAAAGACCCAGATAAGTTCTGATCAGTTCAAAAAAGACCCAGAGAAGTTCTGACCAGTTCAGAAAAGACCCAGACAAGTTCAGACCAGTTCAGAAAAGACCCAGATAAGTTTTGACCAGTTCAGAAAAGACCCAGAGAAGTTCTGACCAGTTCAGAAAAGACCCAGATAAGTTCTGATCAGTTCAGAAAAGACCCAGATAAGTTTTGACCAGTTCAGAAAAGACCCAGATAAGTTCTGATCAGTTCAGAAAATACCCAGATAAGTTCTGACCAGTTCAGAAAAGACCCAGAGAAGTTCTGACCAGTTCAGAAAAGACCCAGAGAAGTTCTGGCCAGTTCAGAAAAGACCCAGACAAGTTCAGACCAGTTGAGAAAAAACCCAGACAAGTTCTGACCAGTTCAGAAAAGACCAAGAGAAGTTCTGACCAGTTCAGAAAAGACACAGAGAAGTTCTGACCAGTTCAGAAAAGAGCCAGAGAAGTTCTGACCAGTTCAGAAAAGACCCAGATAAGTTCTGACCAGTTCAGAAAATACCCAGAGAAGTCTGACCAGTTCAGAAAAGACCCAGGTAAGTTCAGAAAAGATCCAGAGAAGTTCTGACAAGTTCAGAAAAGACACAGAGAAGACCAGTTCAGAAAAGACCCAGAGGAGTTCTGACCAGTTCAGAAAAGACACGGAGAAGTTTTGAGCATTTCAGAAAAGACCCAGAGAAGTTGTGACCAGTTCAGAAAAGACCCAGAGAAGGTCTGGCCAGTTCAGAAAAGACCCAGAGAAGTTCTGACCAGTTCAGAAAAGACACAGAGAAGTTGTGACCAGTTCAGAAAAGACCCAGAGGAGTTGTGACCAGTTCAGAAAAGACCCAGAGAAGTTCTGACCAGTTCAGAAAAGACCTAGAAGACCAAGAAAAGACGAGCATTGTTTTCTCTATGTAAACATACAAATCCAGTCCAGAACCCAAACTGTTTTTGGACAGCAACTATACAATCAGTATGGCTAATATTTCTGTGTAAAGTTCATATTCATGACAAGAAGAAACCTATTGATTTTGATGTCTGTCTCTCTGTCTGTCTGTCTGTCTGTCTGTCCATGATACCAAACTTTGGCTTTGACCTCTCACAGAGCAAAAAAGAACTCTCTTTAGTTTGAGGTCATAGATCACTCATGCATAGTAAATGCAGCCTGACACAAGGAAAGAAATTGTCCACACTTTTCTCCAGCTGAATGCATGAATATGCCACTAAATTTGAGATATTCCTCAAACTCATATAGTGAAGAAGTAACATTGATTTTGAGGTCTGTCTGTCAAATGGTCAGTGTCCGGAGGGTCGCGGAAGTCACAAACATCACAATGCTGTATTATTGGGTAGCTGTTGTGCGCCAAAATTATTCACCTATAGATCTGAACGTTTGCAGCAAAATTTTCTTCGCCTTCCTCATTTCATTACATCTGGTAAAGTGAGAGAGTGTACATGTCTTTCAAAGCTGCATGGTCTCTTGATTTGTTTTATCAATGAAGTCAAATACTGGGTGGATTTACATGACGGACAATAACTTTAAAACATGGTTCATACGCCTCCTGGAAAGTCCATAAAACTCCTGGAATTTAATTGCTTACCTGGAAAGTCATGGAAAAGTCTTAAAAATAAAGTTAAACTCCTGGAAACTCTTGAAAGAACTGCACTTTTGTCTTCTGAGAGAACCAGTGATCTGATGCCTCTCATTACTGTGCCAAAATTTGTTCCTAAACTTCATTAATTTGATCATCTTTGTTGCGAGTTATTGTACTAAAGACTCCTGGATGATTCAAATTATTGACCTGGAAAGTCCTGGAAAACTCCTGGAATCTTTTCCTGCTGTAATTGTATGAACCCGGACTTTATGCTCAAGCTATTTAAATGTTGAATGTTCCCTACTTTGTTCGGGACATCAATGTAGTTTCACAGAAAGAACAACAATTTTCAACTGGAAATTACAGCATTTTCATTGGCTTGTGAGAAAAAATTGAAGAAAATGCAGCCAATCACAGAGTTTGTAAAGGTTCATTGATTGAACACATGATGACCCTGTTCTCGCTTTTGAACCAATTAACTGCTTTCCCAACTGAATTAATATCTACATTATGTAGTCAAATCCAATTTAACCCATTTATCCAAGGGCCTGAAGGTCTGTGGATTTGCAAATTGCTGGATTAATTATTGAAATAGCGATTTGGAGAATTGCTCCTAATGGATGATAGATGGCTGATCGTGCGTGTATCATAGCTGTATGTGATCTGTACCAAGTCCCATGACTATATGAGGAAGACCTGATCGAACCGTGAACCCTAATATTATAGGTGATTCCAGAAGGTACACTATAACACTAGGGTAAATGGGATTTCTTTTGAAAGCAGTTTTTATGAGCCCATCTCTTGAGACGTTGCGTTGCCCAGGTTACAGAGACGTACTTTTGTAAAATTCTGTTATACACATGTACATTGTATGCTGGCAGAAACTGTTATACCTGTTTGGCCTTGTGAGGTGGTGCGGGGGGGGGGGGGGGTTATCATGCTATCGTGCTCTGAAATGAATAAACATCATAGCTGATAATCTGTGACTTTCTAGCCTATCATAATGGGGTCATTTTGAGACTGCATTTGCATAACCCCTGAGAAGAGGATCATGGGTAAATTACAAATGGTCGCCATTTGACCGTGTTTTTGTTTTTTTGTTTTTTTACAGATAAAAGTGCACAAAAACTATTTTATTTCACATCAGATAATTATTTACTAATTTATCATGGAAATTTGGACCAAACAACTGGCAAACAATCTCTTCTGGGAAAATGACATCACCATGGCCATCTTGGAGTTTTGATTTTGGTAGAGCTTTACCCAAAGATATACTGTGTCAAGATTCTGGTCCTTATTTTTTGGATATAACGAAAATATTTAGAAGAGAACACCATGCCCCCACTGCTGCATCCACCCTGGATTGCGGTACACTTCAAATCACGCAGGCCAGATATAGGTTAACTCGGTGATTCCAGTAACGGCATATAACAATAGGGTTATGATCACTTCTGAAAGAAGGTTTTATGTGCCCATCTCTTGAGACTTTGGCTGTGCAATCCCAGTCATGCCAGTGTAGAACTTCACATATGGGAATTTCCTTTCTGGAAATAATTGAAAAGAATTAACAAAGCCACTCTGGCATTATAATGGATGTTTTGAAGAGAGGGATATGCTTCGATCATGGCAGAGTATCATCTTAGAAGAACAATACAACGTGATTGCTCCCTGCTGCATGGGCATACTCCATTCAGAAATTTGAAATCAAAAATCCAACATAGCCCTGCAGTGGACAGATTGTTTTGCTGTGGGCACATCGCCGCGAGTTTGGTGGGATAAATTGTTTCATAGAAAATGGAAATCCTTTTAGGCTGGGACATTCATCAAATCGTGACCTGTCAGTTGCAGAAGCCAGAGAAGATTCATTTAGGATCGACCTTTGTCACAATATTTGTCCGAGGTGTGAAGATAATGGATGCAATCCCGTGCACTTTCTCCAGAGAGACTCACTTCTCCTGGGATCTCAAGGATAAATTGGAGACTTTCAGTCTTGATTCATCCATTGTCATACTTTAACTGTCAGAGTCGGATATGATGGTAGACAAAATGGATCTCTTGCTATTATACAGGATGTATAATACTAGCATACTCAAATTACAATGTACATTCATGGTGGCTTCTTTTCAATATTCCCTTTCCAGAACACTCAGGCTGAGCCAAGGGGGTCCTTCCTGGAACACTCATGCTTAGGCCCCATACATGTGCCTCCCGGGCTTGACCTGGGATGTCGTCCTGTGCACCCCAGGTCATGGTAAGAATAGTCCTCAACTCCTCAGACAGCTTTCGTAGGAGGCTACTAACTGGGGCACTCGTCTGTTCCCAGGTGTGAAAAGGAGTAGGGCCTCACCCGTGGGGTTTCCGGATGTGAAAAGGAATAGGACCCAAATGTTGTGATATGACTGTAATAGTGTTGAAAGCGACGTTAAATCATATTCACTCACTCACTATGATAGTAGACTACATGTAAATAGAGATCTTGCTATAGTACTAGCATATACCCAGACCACATGTTTGTTGGCTTCTGCTCAATATTCCCTTCAGCCAGGGGGTCCTTTCTGGAAAACTCGGGTTCAAACCCCCCTTTCGATTTTTACCCCTCGGCCATTTTGGCCTCGGGGTATTGTCGTTGCCATGTACGTCCGTCCGTCCGTCTGTACGTCCGTACGTCCGTTACCGCATTTTAGGCAAAACCGCTTGGGACACAACCACCAAATTTTCAACACTTATCTATCTAGTGCTAAGTCAGACGCCTATCGAAAGTGGCTCCCCTCGGCCCATATTTTACAGAGTTATGCCCCTTTACAAATATATTAATTTCTATTTCTGTCCTATATGCCTGAATGTAATCAGCTATATCTGCGGAACTGTGTTCGGTATAGCTACTATATTTTGGAAACTTATTTATATTGTTGTATTCTACAAGCCAACAAAGGATTACTCGCCTCTTCTTACGGAGTTATGCCTCTTTCGGATGTAATAATCTCCGATTTTGTTATTTGTAGCTGAATGTACAAGTTATATCTCCAGATCCGTGTTCGGTACAGCTTATTTGTCTCGGATCTTATTTTACAGAGTGCTAAGTCAGACGCGTATTGAAAGTGGCTCCCCTCGGCCCATATTTTACAGAGTTATGCCCCTTTACAGATATATTAATTTCTATTTCTGTCCTACATGCCTGAATGTAATCAGTTATATCTGCGGAACTGTGTTCGGTATAGCTACTGTATTTTGGAAACTTATTTATATTGCTGCATTCTACAAGCCAACAAAGGATTACTCGCATCGGCTTATAGAGTTATGCCCCTTTCGGATGTAATAATCTCCGATTTTGTTATCTGTAGTTGAATGTACAAGTTATATCTGCAGATCCATGTTCGGTACAGCTTATTCATCTTGGTTCTTATTTTACAGTAGTGCTAAGTCAGACGCCTATCGAAAGTGGCTCCCCTCGGCCCATATTTTACAGAGTTATGCCCTTTACTGATTTATTAATTTCTATTTCTGTCCTATATGCCTGAATGTAACCAACTATATCTGCAGAACTGTGTTCGGTATAGCTACTATATTTTGGAAACTTATTTATGTTGTTGTATTCTACAAGCCAACAAAGGATTACTCGCCTCGGCTTATGGAGTTAAGCCTCTTTCGGATGTAATACTCTCGGATTTTGTTATCTGTAGCTGAATGTACAAGTTTAACTGCAGATCCGCGTTCAGTACAGCTTATTTGCCTCGGATCTTATTTTACAGAGTGCTAAGTCAGACGCGTATCGAAAGTGGCTCCCCTCGGCCCATATTTTACAGAGTTATGCCCCTTTACAGATATATAATTTTTTCTATTTCTGTCCTATATGCCTGAATGTAACCAACTACCGACCTCTTGATCATCCCACATAGAACTATTTCTTCCCCAGTTAACACTACACATGGGTCTCAATCACTTGGGGAAAGCCGACGGGTTTTGATTAGATCAATCTCATGTTTTTCCAAAGAAATGCCCTTTTAAGATGGAAGCAATCCATGTGCCCCCTTTTCTCATACAGTGAAACCCCTGATGTGCCCTTTTGAGTCTAAAGCAAACCACCCCTCAAAATATCCTGCTACAGCCCTGACACGAAGTCGAGGACAAAATATCAGCCATGGAGGTGCATTGCTGAGATGATAGGTAGTCCCTATAATTAGGCATCATATAGTGAGTGAGTCATACTATATTGAAATATACTTTATAATGAACCTTGTTCTAACGAGGGAGTAAAGAGAGAAAAAACGAAGTGTGTTTACTCCTTTTCATTTAAGCCGACTGGAGCTTTGGTGTGCAGCTGGTAGATCCAATAAACTTCACGTTGCCGACGCAAAGTGGTGCTGGATACAAGCGACGGATCTGTCTTCAGTACTTCAATAATTTGGTAACTGATGTGATTGACAGAGTGTCCTCGGGACCAGAAATGTCGTGGTGCCGGATTGTCACTGCGTTTCCGTGTATCATTGAGATGTTCACGGATACGCTCGTGGAACGTGCGTTTTGTTTCTCCAACATATTGTTTGGAGCAAAGAGTGCACGTAATGAGGTAGATCACATTCTGAGTGCAGCAATTAGCCAAGAGGTTGGCTCGATAGCGTAAGCCAGTGTGGCTGCTGGTGAAAAAACGTTCTTTTATCAAAGTGGGGCAAAAGGCGCAATTTCGGTAGGTGCAGGGAGTTATCATGTTTGCATAACTCATGCCGCTGACGCCCCTCCAGAGTTCGAATTTGGCACCTGTCCGTCAGTCCGAGACTGGTAAAAAATCAAACGGACTGGTGTGAGTGACTGAACAACAAGTCCGTCGGACTGGTAACAAAAAAGCTCTCCGTTCATTGTGTAAACTATTTCTCTGGATATCTCCGCACAATTTGTAAAGAATGAAAAACGAAATGTCTGTTTTCGGTTACCCGACCGAGTCTAAATAAATCGTGTGAGTCTAAAACAATTTCCAGCAAATTCCAATGAAATCACGACCACGGCCGCATTTTACGACAACAACAACAGCTGTAAAGTGGTGCGAACATTGTCAGCAATTACCGTAAAGTGTGACTGTAATGCAGCATGGCAATGCAGGCTGGCGATCTTTTCAGAAAATAAAGCTCCCAATTCCAGGTCGGGAATCGAGAAATCAGCAACATGATTACGCTTCAGTCGACCTGATCATGTTTACCAGGACAATTATAAACATATTCTCCATCAACTTCGAAAGAAATCTACTGATTTTTTTGGCTTGAAATGGCGTTTGTTGAAGCAGTGTTTTTCGCGACGACACGTGCAGTCAAAGTCGCTGTCGAAGTCTAGCCGACGGGGTTTGTCGTCTGTGATTATCTTCACACGCGCTCAAGAAATGCACAATTATTAATTTCTTATTTAGTAGCAACCATCACAGAGCACAAAATATTCATGATGACAAATGTTCCCACATCATCTTTTATTTAATATTAACGGACTAGTAAAAATATTTACGGACTGGTTACATTTTTGGCTCACCAGTCCGGCGGACTGGTTCAAATTTTTCTTAAATTCGAACCCTGCCCTCTGAAGTGGAGGGTACGAAATCTTGGCTCTGACAAGGGTGTCTTTCAGGTTGTTGTTTCGACGAAAAGCTAGTAGAGGTGGTTCCCCAAAGACATTTCTGCAGGCTTCTGAGGCCTGTAGAATCGGCCATTCATTGCGAACCAACTTGTGAATTCGATGAGCGTACTGACTGTAAGGAAAGATGAGTGGCGTACGGGCGACACTTGTTGTCCGGGTGGACGTCGGGTGAAGAAGACTGTGTCTATCCTGCTGGAGTGCCCGATCGCGGCTATCCAAGAGAACATTTTCTGGGTAGCCCCGGATCGTGTAGAAACGGATCATGGCTTCCGCGTGTTTGAGGAAGTCGGGTGGATCGGAGCATATATCCTACGAATGCATAGGAACTGTCCAAAAGGTCCGGCCTTCTTGCAGTTGGAAGGGTGATCACTAGTGTAGTGAAGATAGCTATGTGTGTCAGTGGGTTTGGTATAGAGGTCAAATTTGATCCGATGTTGTTGGGGATCGAAAATGACACGTGTGTCTAGGAAACAGACGGATTCACGTGAGTAATCCGCTGTGAATTTGATGGTCGGATGTGCACCATTCATATAGTTGATGAATTGCACTAATGATTGTTCACTGTGTGGCCAAATCATAAAGATATCGTCAATGAACCTGAAGTAAGCCAGAGGTTGGAGTGGTGAGAGCGGTAGTAGCTTATTCTCCAAAACTCCCATGAAGAGATTGGCATAAGACGGTGCTACTCGCGTGCCCATGGCAGTACCACCAACTTGGAGGTAATTCTGCCCATTGAAACTAAAGTTGTTGCAATGAAGAACCAGTTTGAGAAGTGAGAGCAAACTGGAATAGGAGATTTTTGAGGAGGGTCGATGTCGTGTGAGACTTTTGGCGACCGAAACTAGACCTTCGTGGTTGGGGATATTGGTGTAGAGTGAAGTGACATCCATAGTGACCAGAAAGAAGGATTCTGGGAGCGGATGTAGTGCTTCAACCTTACGTATGAAGTCAGTGGTGTCCTTGATGTAGGACGGTACCAATTTGACTAGTGGTTTGATGTGTTCGTCCACGAAACTGCTGATTTTCTCAGTGGGGCAGCCATTCCCGCTAATAATGGGTCTGCCTGGGACTTTGCCGGGGTCCCGATTCTTGTGAATCTTAGGTAAAAGGTAGAATTTGGAGGTTCTAGCTTTTTGTACGTAAAGTCCATTGTAAACTTTAGTGTCAATTTCATCTTTGTTGAGAAGTTTTTGTAGTTCACAGTTGATCAGATTGGTGTGGTGATCAGTTCTGTTATCGTCAGTTTTGACGTAGAAGTCCGTGTCCGACAGTTGTCGGTTGGCTTCAGAGATATAGTCCTTAGTGTTGAGGATTACAACGGCCGATCCCTTGTCGGCTTTTTTAATGACGATGTGGGGGTTCGCTTGTAGGTTTGCTAGAGCCAGAGCTTCGTCAGGGGTAATATTGCTCGAAAACAGGCGAGTTTGTTTCGAGTGCATAAGATCAAGGCGTACTTTCTTGATGAATGCATTGAGGCAAGCATCTGAACAGGGTGGTTCCCAGGTGCTTTTCGGTTTGAATTTGCGGGTAAGGACGTCCATGGGTGCCTGTGTGAACCCAGGATCAGGTTGTGAGAAGTACAGTTTAAGTTTAAGGCGGCGAAAGAAACCTTCTAAACCATCTCGGATGGCTTTAACTTCTGGCTCCTTGGTGGTGGGGCAGAAGTTAAGGCCAAAAGAGAGAACTGATCGTTGACTCATTGTGAGTTCAACGTCTGATAAATTAATAACAAACTCAGAGGTGTAAGCTGAAGGATTTGTATTTTCTGTACTACTGATGGGTGTGGTTACAGAGTCCGATCGAGTGTTAGAAACGGATAAAAGTCTTAATCCAGAAGAGCCTGTAAAAGTTTCAGAATCATTGGTGACTTGCCGCGGCGGTTCCCAGTTCGGCGTGGTGGTCCTTGCTGGCGTCCGACTTGTTGGCGACCCGTGGGTGGGCGTCTCCGTGGTGGCTGTGGGCGGCCTCGGTTGGGCCGTCTGTCCCCTAAAAAAGGATCCGGTTTGTCCAGTTTGGATTTTTTGTCGTCGAATTGGCGAGTGGCCATTCTACGGGTTTTGGAAGCCATGGCAGAGAGGGCAGCATCGGCTTCCAATTTGGACCTGGCATCGGGCAGGAGTTTGGTGAGGTCCGCACGGGCCTTGGCTAGGTCCCGTTGACTGCTGCGTTGCAGGGTTAGAATGTGCTCGAGTAGGTGGGAAGTGAGCGCCAGGGAGGCGTTGAGCAGAATGTCGTTCCATTCACGCATAAAGTTTTCTTCATTGTTTCCCACTTGTGGCTTGCACTGCAAGCGAAGGCCTGTTGGGGGCCTATTTTTGTCAAGGCAGTGTTGAAGAAAGGCTGAGTGCGCAGTGTGGCGCTCAGTGCGACAGAGGATGTTCCTTGTAAGGCGGTAAGGGCCCATGGCATCCGCCGGGAGGCGTGGGCTCCCTTTACGGGCGTCAGAGTGGTTCCCGCTGGTGCTGGGTTCCTCATCTGTTCTTGGGCGTTTCCTCTGTTGTTGATCTTCTCCGTCTCGGAGGTCGATGACGGAGCTGATGGGGGTGATGAGGGCGTTCTCATCATCGGTATTGAGGTCCAGATCTGCGAGAGATATGGACGTCGTGCTGCTGGCTGATGTGGCTGGTTTGCCTGGTTGGGCCATGCTGTCTTCTGGAGGTGGCTGGAGGTAGGAAGTATGGTTTCTAGAGATAACGAGGGACAGGCGTAAATGAATAAATTTATCAGGCCGTTAAAGTACTCAATTTTATAATGTTACCAAATTGAGTACCGAGTAATAAAATACCCACTTCGATTGTTTCATTACTACTTTAAAAAGTAGGAATGATTTAATTGGGTTGATGTTGTTGTTACTTTTTAATCACTTCCTGATTAACCTAACTGAAACATTTTCATTGATATTTAATTATTTTTTACATAAGGTTCAGTACATGTATGTCTGGAATCTTGTGATAGAAATTCTTAACAGGTTGGAGAGAACTACCTCTCTAAAATGGAGGTAAAAAAGGTCGTTTTTACATAATAACTTTTGACCTATTCATCATAATGCTTCAAAATCTTCAGGCGACTTACCTTATATATTGTTACATTTCGTAACAGTGGTTTTCCGATGAAAGTCAGCATAGTGTAATTGTTAATAGAGAACAACATGTTGTCTACATGTATTCTTACGCAAATTTAATAGATGACAATTTGTTTTTTCAGTACCATTCGATGCGGATATATATGTCCATGGTTGCCTATTGAGGATGTCTCTTCATTCGATATATTCAATTTATTGAACAAAATGACCTTCTTTACCTCCATTTTAGATAGGTGCTAAAATGGGTCTATTCATCATGTAAGGAAAACACAATAGGTGACTACATGTAGGGAACCATGTTAAACCTGGAAAAGCTACCTGACAAGCTGTATTGCATGCGGTGTTCCCGGTTTGAAGATCCTTGCATGACGAACTCCCCCTAAAAGGAGAGTGAAAATGTGGTCCAAAAGTTGCATGGTAAATTTCAATGAATGAAGATATCTTCTGTAATCCAATCTAGTTCTTTGTTACTGTTTTAGTAACTCCTAGAGTTCAGTTTCAGATCTTTGTTACTGTTTTAGTAACTCCTAGAGTTCAGTTTCAGATCTTTGTTACTGTTTTAGTAACTCCTAGAGTTGTTTCAGATCTTTGTTACTGTTTTAGTAACTCCTAGAGTTCAGTTTCAGATCTTTGTTACTGTTTTAGTAACTCCTAGAGTTCAGTTTCAGATCTTTGTTACTGTTTTAGTAACTCCTAGAGTTCAGTTTCAGATCTTTGTTACCAGGTTACTGTTTTAGTAACTCCTAGAGTTCAGTTTCAGATCTTTGTTACTGTATTAGTAACTCCTAGAGTTCAGTTTCAGATCTTTGTTACTGTTTTAGTAACTTCTAGAGTTCAGTTTCAGATCTTTGTTACTGTTTTAGTAACTCCTAGAGTTCAGTTTCAGATCTTTGCTACTGTTTTAGTAACTCCTAGAGTTCAGTTTCAGATCTTTGTTACTGTTTTAGTAACTCCTAGAGTTCAGTTTCAGATCTTTGTTACTGTTTTCAGTAGCTCAGTTTGTTATTGAAAACAGTCCCATTTTTTTTTGAAAATTGTGTTTTGCTTTTGTTTATAGTATAAATCTGGTCGCTTCTTACCAAAAACTGTAACATTACTCAAATTCATACTTTACTGGACCGGTCATATATAGTACATGTATATGAGAAAAATAGATTACTCTGAAAAGCGATTTCACATAGATGTACATACTGCCTGTTGATACACAGACTATAATGCTACATGTACATCATATCATTTTATAGAGACTCGGAATTCGATTTTATTTCCTGCCAAAATGCCTCCTATAATGATGAATATTGCTCTCGTGTTGCTCTTCAATCAATATGGACTCTTACCTGTCAACTCTATTCATTTCTTGATCAGTTCACGTATCTGGTGTTGAGCTAGGCTCTTAAGTACAATGTAGAACACTGCAGGCTATTTCCAGGAATCAATCACCTTGGAGCAGTCCATCCAATTTTCAACCAGAAAGTGCCATTTTTGTCCGAAATTAACGTGAACTGGATATGTAGTTTCATCCAAAATTTGCGAGAAGAGATGCTTCATTCTTGCTAACAATGCATGACCTTTAGTTTTATATGCTATCGAAAATCATTTGGCCAACTTCGGATGAATAAATGAATACAAGTGTGTACCAAGGAAAGCAATTAGGCCCTTCTCCATCATCAAATTTAGAATGAAATATAGTGCATTGCTGACAATTTTTGTTTCGATTTTATAAGGCTCTCAGATTACTGCATATAATGTCCTGTTCAATATATATACGAATGAACTGATCAAGCTAAAGGGCTTATTTTGAGGACTGCTTTTTGTGACCTGTGTATATGTATTCCAAATTTGTTAAAAACATTTAGTTAAGATTTTCATGGTTTATCCCTGAACTAAAGGAAAAGCATTAAACAGTATGTACAAGGGGAATCTTGGCAATGTCAAGATCTTATCAAAATCATTTTCCTGTACCTCACTTGAATGAAACTAGGAAAAAAAAGTGAACTTGGTTGTCTGAAAATATGTCTGTTTGGTGTAATTTCTCTCCCTTTGATTAGTTTAGTAGTAAGTTCTTACTGACATCAACTGTTCATCTTCACGTTCTGACAGAAACTAGAAACTCTCCAAGCATGTCAACAGTCAGAAATCCCTAATGACCTGTCAGGTTTGCCACCAAGCATATACATTTTGTTACCGTCTTCGACAGCTGTCATGGTCAGGGGTTTATTAAAAGATCCTATTTTTAGCAGAATTCCTTCTTACCTTTTACATCGAAAAGATTCCGGGTAATATGTAGGTCAAGTTGAGGATACCTCTTGATCGGGAGTCTCTTAATTATAAACCTCTCTTCATATTTTGACTGTTCTGAAGTGTAGGAAGTACTTGACTGTGCATGTCTATGACTTGCCCCGCCCCTTGTAAATTTGGGAATCTGGTTTTCATAGTCAAAGAGAATATGGCATGTTGACCTCATCCATCAAGTTATATTTCTCTGACCTAGTGACCTTAATTAGTGTAGTGGCACTTAACTCCAACAAAGTTCCTGATTTATATGGCCAGATGAGGTATCTTGATTAATAATGCAGCTAGACATAATCCTTCTAGAGAAAAAATATTCACCATTGTAGCTATAGCTTCAGCCAATGTATTTGCATCCTCGCGAGCCAGTGTATCAATCGATCTGTTAGGATCGATACACAGGCTTGGTTAGTTATCCATACAAGTTCTGGATTTTAATAGATCAAACTGCGAGATACTGTGACTGGTTTGATTTCACTGCGGGCCAAACTGCTTTGAGTCAAAGTGGGATACCGACATGCTAACTAAAATAAGCATGGAGGACGAAATGTACAAGATTGTATAATAGAGGCATTGACTTAAGAACTCATTCGAACCACCAAAAATGTCCAGTTAAACCCTCTGCGAGGATTTGATTTAACTGGACTTGATGAAGATGATGTATTTGATGGTTCACCAGAAATGGTTATTATACGCCCGTCAAATTTGACGGGACGTATTATGGTATGGCGTCGTCCGTCCGTCCGTCCGTCCGTCCGTCCGTCCGTTAACTTTTCTCGTCAACGCAACTCGTCCTAGAGTTTTCAGTAGATTCTTCTGATATTTGGTCCACGTGATCGGTACCATGTGTAGATGTGCATGAACTTTTTTCGGCCCGATTCGACGTTTTCTTGAGTTACTCCCCTTGATTTTGGTCTGAAATCCTTGTATTTGGTACCTACTGTCTTCGTCAACGTAACTCGTCTCAGAGTTTTCAATGGATTCTTCTGAAATTCGGTACACATGATCGGTACCATGTGTAGATATGCACAATCCTTTTTTGACCCGATTCAATGTTTTCTTGAGTTACTCCCCTTGATTTTTGTCTGAAATCCTTGTATTTAGCACCTGCTGTCTTCGTCAACGCAACTCGTTCCAGAATTTTCAATGGATTCTTCTGAAATTTGGTACACATGATCGATACCATGTGTAGATGTGCACGAACTTTTTTCGGCCCGATTCGACGTTTTCTTGAGTTGCTCCCCTTGATTTTGGTCTGAAAGCCTTGTATTTGGCACCTACTGTCTTTGACAACGCAACTCGTCCCAGAGTTTTCAATGGAGTCTTCTGAAATTTGGCACACATGATCGGTACCATGTGTAGATGTGCATGAACTTTTTTCGGTCCGATTCGATGTTTTCTTGATTTACTCCCCTTGATTTTGGTCTGAAATCCTTGTATTTGGCATCTACTGTCTTCATCAACGCAACTCGTCCCAGAGTTTTCAATGGATTCTTCTGAAATTTGGTACACATGATCAGTACCATGTGTAGATGTGCACTAACTTTTTTCGACCCGATTTTACATATTCTTGAGTTACTCCCCTTGATTTTGGTCTGAAATCCTTGTATTTGGCACCTACTGTCTTCGTCGTGAATGCAACTCGTCCCAGAGTTTTCAAATGGATTTAAATTTGGTACACATGATCAGTATCATGTGTAGATGCGCATGAACTTTTTTTCGAACCAATTCGATGTTTTCTTGAGTTACCCCCCTTGATTTTAGTCTGGAATCCTTTTATTTGGCACCTACAGTCCTACTGAACGAAACTCATCCTAGGTGTTTCATTGTATTCTTTTGAAATTAGGTACCCATGATTGGTGCCAAGTGCACATGTGCACAAACTTTTTTCAAGTTGATTCAACAGTTTCTTGAGTTACTCCCCATGATTCTGGTCTGAAATTTTTTATTTGACACCTACTGTCCTCGTGAACGCAACTCGTTTCACACTATTCTATGGATTCTTTGAAATTTGGTACATATGATCGGTACCATGTGTAGATGCGCACAAACTGTTTTTGAGCTGATTCGATGTTTTCTTCAGTTACTCCCCTTGATTTTAGTCTGAAATCCTTGTATTTGGCACCTACTGTCATTTTGACAACATTCATCAGGCTGATGAACTTACTTTTGCAGCTTATAGTAAGCCAAATTTTGTTTTAAAGTTACTGATGCATACATAAGCTCATAACCGGGGTTGGGGGAACATGCACCCCCACAGAGTAAGAGTAACTGGAGTTCTACCTGCTTCCACAAATACCGCTCCAGGCCCTTATGTACCTCCCCCCCCCCCCCCCCCCGATCTGACTTCCAAACCTGCCTACACCACTTATACAACAATGATGGCTTATACATGTGCAGTATTATGA
>JAVTVY010037980.1:0-17055 GCA_036873755.1 Hanleya hanleyi | reverse complement strand
CAAACACTGAGGCAGGAGCCGCTGGAAGTGGTATAGGTCGCGATGCATGGTATGGAGAAGCCTGCAGCTGGTGATAGGGGACAAGTCATTCGCCCCAGCATGGATGATTAAAATATCAGGGAGGGGCCCTCTTTTCTCGAGTTGTCTGTTCATTTCGGACACGACCCTGCCCCATCGGAGGCCCCTAATGCCAATCCACTTAATGTCGATGCCATGACGCGCGAGGCCGAGGTTAGTGCCGCTGACTTTGATGGCAGCCCGGCGCTGTGCCCAGTAGATTATGCTCGAACCCAAGATCCATACAGTCAGGCCCTGTCGTCTAGCCTCAACTAGAAATACTCAAGAATACAATTAGTCACATTTCATGCATTTATGTACATTATATGCAACACAATCATCACAAAACTTTAGCAATTATGAGGTGACGCCCTAAGCCCAAAATGTCACCAACAACAAATATGTAGCGAATGACAAAAACCATGTGTACGAGAAGTGGAAGAATTTAGACAAAATAGAATTAACGGATATATCTCTGGTACGCGCTGGACTTCCATCGACCTAGCAGCTTAATTTTTTCAACAGGTACGCCCTGCGCATGAGCTTCGCTCGTCGCTCCTATGCGCAGGGAATGGGGTGTGTAGCGCCCTGGAGCATGATTGGAAAAGGCTACACCTTTTTTCAGCATGGTGGAAAATTGGTGCCTTGTCAGAGGTGACCCATCAAAATGCACGAACAACTGCTCGCCTGCTGTGCCATTGCATGATGAAATATCAGCGATAGCCCGGCGCAGTGAAATATATCTGGTGACAGATTCAAACGGATTCAAATCAGCATTGCCTTGGATAGTTAATACAGTCCCCCTCCCCATCTGGTCAGTTTTGGAAAATCTAACCAGGAGTTTGACTATCCTAGTTGAGTGGTCAATTTTAATATCATTAATGCTAATCGCCCTAGGATTATGTTTCAGTCTAGACTCGGAGGTCAACTCACCGACCCGCAAAAATCCATAAAAACGTATAAGATAAGCAGCATGGAAGAGACTGCATTCATACTCGGACTTGCATATGAAGGGGAGGGCCCCCAAAACGTCAGACAGCGATGGAAAGGTAATAGGAAGTCGATTGTCAGGGTGGGTATTAAGGCGCCTAAAGCCAGTCAACATTTTCTTCACAGTGAAATTTTGTACAGGATCAGGCAAATCAAGCAAATTATCCTGGCAAGATATTCCAGCTAGGTAGGTGCCGACGGTGGCAGGAGAATACCCATGCAGCGAAAGGTGTGCAATGTAACTAGTAATTTGAGATATGGGAACAGGCCATATCGGTTTAAGGCAAGCCAAGTCACGGAATCGAGCAAGGGAAGCAACTCCTGAGTTGTATGCTGCCCAGGTACGCTGAGACATTGAAAAATGCAACAGTCTATCGGCTTCTTCCTCTAGATTTCCCACATCCAAGTTGGGACTGGGGTGGGCACTTCCGCAGCCTGAGGGGCGAGTCGACGAAATCGGTCCCACTGAAAACGTGAAATAAATTTCATTATGCACGCCAGCAATGTGCTGAGATTTGAAAAGTATGTTATGTTTTAAACAGGCCAGGACCAGAGCGCGAACAAGGTTCATAACTCTAGGGGACTTGCAAGTCTGCCTGTTGATTATCTCTACAACTGCCTGGTTGTCACAGCGAAATAGTATCTTCTTCTGGCTCAGCAGGTCCCCCCAAATATTAACAGCTACAACAATGGGAAATAGTTCAAGAAAGGTTATATCCTTAGTAATGCCAGAGTTATGCCAACTTTCTGGCCATTGTCCAAATGCCCAGCGACCATCAAAATAGGCCCCCAGCCCGTAACTACCTGCAGCATCTGTGAACAGTTGAATGTGCGTGCTAGACAACCAAAACTGGTCCAGGAAAATGCTTACACCATTATACTGACTGAGAAAATGCAGGGGCCTATGTTTTTGTCCTCAGCTAAGGAGACTCCTATGTCAGCGCACACCTCAATTAAGGTTCTCGTCAACCATCCACATTCTTGTGAACCAGCTTTTCCGGCTGCGAAGTAGTCATCCACATAATGAATAAATGAGTCTAGACCTGTTCGCTTCCTAACACACCACTCCGGGAATGAACTAAAGCGCTCGAATGTCGCACATGATATTGAACACCCAAAAGGGAGGGCACGATCAAAATAATACAGGCCCCGGAACTTGAAACCCAATTGATCAAATTCCTGCGGGTGAACTGGAATCAACCGGAAAGCAGATTTGATATCTAATTTAGCCATCAGGGCACCCTTCCCCAATTTTTGTAAAATTCGGACCGCATCATCCACTCGAGAATAACAAACCGAGCAGAGGGAGGGGGGTATGAAGTCATTAACAGATGTCCCCGACCCCTTGGGGTATGAGAGGTGGCGAATGAGTCTGTACTCGCCTGTCTTTTTCTTTGGTACAAGTCCAAGAGGGGATACCCTCAATGTGGGAATGGGGCGTTGTCGAAATGGCCCAGCTACTCTGCCTAAGCTTACTTCAGTTTCTATTTTTTCAGCTACTATGTGTTCCGCGAGCTTGACAGATTGCAAATTAGGAGCATCTGTGGGCATACGAGGGCCAGTATAATGTAAAGGAAAACCCTCTCTAAAACCAGACTCCAGGATTGCCTTGTCTTCCTTATTATCATAATTCATTAACCAAAACAACAAACGATCTAATTTGATGGGGGTAGGGGCCAACCTAAACAACCCCTGAGAATCGGAACCCATATGTGGGCCTTTTGGGTCACACTTTGCTGTACTATCATTACTGAGTGGTTTGGGTATGATTACTGGAGGGACGAAAATTCCCCTTCTTGTTCACCCGACAGGATTTTGAAGGGTGTTTTTCACCACACTTACTACACGCGTGACTGTACATACACTTCTGCCTACTGCAGTCACCATTGTAGTCATAGCAGATTTACGTTTGTTGCCACCCTTATTGTTGGGAGGGAGCCCAGCATTCGTGCCCAACAAACCCCCAAAACCGGGCCTTGGTAAGAGGCAGGTTAGCCATAGTTCCCCATCGATAGTCGCCCAAGAATTGTGCTGGTTGTGTCCCATCCTTAGCCGAAACTGACTATCATATTGGCGCCAGGCAGGTCCGTGTACCCGGCTGGCCAGCATTCGCACAATGCTCATGTACTTCAGTAACTCACGTGCTCTGAGTGGGTGTTTTTGTAGATATATGCTAGAGAATATCAAGAAGGCGGACGTCCATAGCTCAATAGTCTCTATTTGTTTAATTTGTGCCCTCGGGCGAAGGAGAACTTGTTCGCCTTCCTTCCCCGCGAGAGCTAGTGAACAGACCTGCTCCCTCAACTCATGTGCAGTTTTCAATAATAATGGGAGCTCAATATACTCCCCTGCCCATATCTTTGCTTTTATTGCTTGGGGTACATGTGCTTCCAAGTCGTCGCATGAACTAATGAGGGGGTTGGGTTGTATTGCTAATGCAGGCGCTAAGCCCCAGGCCCCCATCTCTACTGGGGTAACGGAAACAACATTGGAAGCGCGAGATGGCATGGGAATGGGTGCAATGTTGTTGTGTGCTGGAAATACATTTGTTTGCATGGAACTTACAACTGGCTGGGTTGAACTCAATGACTCTAGCGAGGGGAGAGGCGGACACGAACGAACAATTTGATTGGACGAGAACTGGGACAGGGAGGAGGGCATGGTGTCATGTCCCGTACCCGTGAGTACATTCAGGTCAGGGTGGGAATTGGCGCCAAAAGCCCGGGGATTTTCTACCCCACCATGCCCAGACCGTGAATATGATATGAAATCTGAAACATTCCTGTCACGTATAAATTCCCCATTATTTTCAAATTGCGTGAAAGAATTCGCGGTACTCAAGGGAGGTGCGTCGAAGTTTAAGGTACTTAATGCTGACAACCTGTTGAGATGAGATTTCCCTCCCGAAAACTATTACTAATAATATCATTATTAATACCACCTGTTGTCAACGTCGAAAAACTCGCCTCCTGGCCTCGCCTGGGGTTCTCGGTGTTGGGACCCGGGTCTGCAACATGTCGAGCATGGACTGCTGGAACGGAGACCGGTCTGGCGCTGGCACTGGGCTGATCGACCCTCGGACTCGGCTTGCTTCTCCCTGCCTTACCCGCCGTGGCAGTAACAAAATCGGAATAACGACTCGGCTGCTGTCTGCTTCTCCTAGGCGGCTTAGCCCGCGACATGTCGATTAAAATCAGATTAAAGGATTAAAAGCGGAGACAGAACCGTGCCCTGCACTACGTAAGTAGTAGTGTAAGCGTATTACAGACCTCATTTTGACGAGTGCGCAGGTGTTTCTGCGCAGATTTGCGGCGGAAGTGCGGCGGGTCGGGAGGTCACGGGAGCGGATTCCCCAGTGGGGGTTTCCCATGACGATCACGTGATCAAGGCATGTCTAGACTTGTTCAGGGCATGTATTCCTCCGCGGTGATGCGGTCCTGGTGGTGATGCGGTCGCGGGAAAAACCTTCCGCGGAGAAAAAGTAGTCCCTAGACTACAAATACGCTGCATGGGCCGAGTGAGGCTCTTTTCAGGCATGTCATGGGTGTTTTCACAGAATAAATAAATAAATAAATAAATAAATAAATAAATTAATTAATTTTAATTAATCAATAAATAAATAAATAAATAAATAAATAAATAAATAAATCAATAAATAAGTCAATAAATAAATAAATAAATAAAGAAGAAGAAGAAGAAGAAGAAGAAAAAAAAAAGGGAAACTCTATGCAACGAACCCGGGACTCGATCCCGGGTCCTCTTTATCCAGAGGCACACACGTTACCCATCACGCCACCAGTCCTATCGCATATTCCATCGTTAAAAATATCAGTATATAATTCTTCGGCACATACTGGTGCACTGGGCCATGTTGAATCTAATGGAAAACCTTCTTCTATACATTTGGGGTATGGCTGTTTGGATTTATTATCTTAGTCTCATCATGTAGAACATTATGGGGAGTGTTGCGAAGCGAATCGGTGAAATTTTTGAAAAAAGTCACCGAGGACTGTATATAATATAGCTCCAAGGGAGACAACTCGTGTAGACGAAAGGTATGGAAATAGACGTTTTGGAGCTAGGGGAGCCCCTAATGGTCGAATGGGGTCGAGTGAGGTATCAATGTGAAGCATTCATGAAGGGGCATCTGATGGGGTGGGTGTGGGATTGAAATATCGGCATTCTGCGCATGCGCGGTGGCCCAAGGGTATGCAAATAGCCGTGTTGGAGCTACGGGAGCCCCTAATGGTCCAATGGGGTCGAGTGAGGTATCAAAGTGAAGCCTAGGTGAAGGGGTATTTGATGGCTGGGTGAGTGCATGTAAAATTTTTCCTGAAAAAAACCAAACGGAAAACGGACTTTATCGAAAAACCCGGGAAAATGCCTATATGGGGTATGAGGGGTATATAGGTCGCCGGGCTTAACGGGGCTTGTCTATCAATAGAGTTATCTCCCCCTAGTTCCAGGGTGGGTGTATGTAAAAATTTTCCTGAAAAATACGGAATACGGACTTTATCCTAAATTACGGGAAAATGCCTATATGGGGTATGGGAGGTATAGGACCATCCTGGGAAACCTACTTCTCCACATTTGCGGTATAGGTTGTGGGGTCTCGTTTTCTTAGTCTCGTCATTTAGAACATGATAAGAAGTGTCCCGGAGCGAAACGGTGAAATTTTTGAAAAAAGTCACCGAGCCCCATATAGGCCCATACTGGGGTATAGGACCGATGTTTGTCCCCCTGGGAAACGTACTTCTATACATTTGCGGTAGGTTGTGGGGTCTCGTTTTACTCGTCTCGTCAAGACAAACATGATAGGAAGTGTCCCCGTGCGAATCGGTGAAATTTTTGAAAAAGTACGATATAGCCCCATATAGACATATATATATAAATATATATTCCCATACTGGGGTATAGGACCGATGTTTGTCCCCCTGAGAAACACACTTCTATACATTTGCGGTAGGGTTGTGGGGTCTCGTTTTACTCGTCTCGACATTTAGAACACGATGGGTAGGGTTGCGGAGCGAATTGGTGAATTTTTTGAAAAAAGTCACCAAGGCCTGGGTAGGCCCATAGGCCTATACTGCATGGCTATGGGTGTATAGGGCCACACGGGGTGGACATGTTGGAGTCTAGGTGAGTCCCTGGTGGTCCAATGGGGTCGAGTGAGGTCTTATTTTGAAGCTCTCGTGCAGGAGCATCCGACTGGTGTATTGTTTGTGTTCAATAGTCTGCGCATGCGCAGTCTAGCCGTAGTATAGAAAACAGGCATTTTGGGTGCTATGTAGGGGTGTGTTTGGGTTAGAGATGGGCTAATCACGGTTCGAATGGGTCGTGTGAGGTGTCAAAGTGAAGCTTGTGTGGGGTAGAGTCAGGATGGTGTGTTTTTGAATGCAAGCCGCGTCAATCTGCGCATGCGCAGTTGGTTGTAGTAAGTAAAGTGGCCATTTTGGGGCAGTACATGAAGGTGTTTGGGGTAGAGAGGGACAATCCTTGGTCCGAATGCATCGTGTGAGGTGTCATTTTGTTGCTCTCGGGGTGTACATTCCGATTTGAGGGATGTTCGCGTCATCTGTGACGTCATCGGTGACGTCATCGGTACGAGTAGTAAGTAAAGTGGCCATTTTGGGGCAGTACATGGAGGTATTTGGGGTCGAGAGGGGCTATTCACGGTTCGAATGCGTCCTGGAAGGTGTCATCTTATAGTTCTCGGGGTGTACATTCCGATTTGAGGGATGTTCGCGTCATCTGTGACGTCATCGGTGACGTCATCGGTACGAGTAGTAGCGAAAGTGGCCATTTTCGGGCAGTACATGAAGGTATTTGGGTCGAGATGGGCTATTCACGGTTCGAATGCGTCCTGGAAGGTGTCATCTTGTAGTTCTCGGGGTGTACATTCCGATTTAAGGGATGTCCGCGTCATCTGTGACGTCATCAGTGACGTCATCAGTACGAGTAGTAGCGAAAGGGAGCATTTTTGGTGCTATGTAGGGGTGTGTATGGGGTAGAGATGGGCTATTCACGGTTCGAATGGGTCGTGTGAGGTGTCAAAGTGAAGCTTGTGTGGGGTAGAGTCAGAATGGTGTGTTTTTGAATGCAAGTCGCGTTAATCTACGCATGCGCAGTTGGTTGTAGTAAGTAAAGTGGCCATTTTGGGGCAGTACATGAAGGTATTTGGGGTGGAGATGGGCTATTCACGGTTCGAATGCGTCCTGGAAGGTGTCATCTTGTAGTTCTCGGGGTGTACATTCCGATTTAAGGGATGTCCGCGTCATCTGTGATGTCATCGGTGACGTCATCGGTACGAGTAGTAGCGAAAGTGACCATTTTCGGGCAGTACATGAAGGTATTTGGGGTCGAGATGGGTTATTCACGGTTCGAATGCGTCCTGGAAGGTGTCATCTTGTAGTTCTCGGGGTGCAGACCTCGATTTAAGGGATGTCCGCGTCATCTGTGACGTCATCAGTGACGTCATCAGTACGAGTAGTAGCGAAAGGGAGCATTTTGGGTGCTATGTAGGGGTGTGTTTGGGGTAGAGATGGGCTATTCACGGTTCGAATGGGTCGTGTGAGGTGTCAAAGTGAAGGTTGTGTGGGGTAGAGTCAGAATGGTGTGTTTTTGAATGCAAGTCGCGTTAATCTACGCATGCGCAGTTGGCTGTAGTAAGTAAAGTGGCCATTTTGGGGCAGTACATGAAGGTATTTGGGGTCGAGATGGGCTATTCACGGTTCGAATGCGTCGTGTGAGGTGTCATCTTGTAGCTCTCGTGGTGTAGACCCGATTTGAGGGCTGTTCACGTCACCTGTGACGTCATCGGTGACGTCATCAGTACGAGTAGTAAGTAAAGTGGGTATTTTGGGGCAGTGAAAGGAAGGTATTTGGTGTAGAGATGCTCCATCCTTGGTCCGAATGCGTCGTGTAAGGTGTCATGTTGTAGCTCTCGGGGTGTACATCTCCATTTTAGGGATGTTCACTTCATCTGTGACGTCATCGGTGACGTCATCGGTGACGTCATCGGTACGAGTAGTAGCGAAAGTGCACATTTTGGGGCAGTGCAGGTAGGTGTTTGGGATAGAGAGGGACCATCCTTGGTCCGAATGCGTCGTGTGAGGTGTCATGTTGTAGCTCTCGGGGTGTACATCTTCATTTCAGGGTTGTCCGCGTCATCTGTGACGTCATCAGTGACGTCATCAGTACGAGTAGTAGCGAAAGTGGGCATTTTGGGGCAGTGAAGGAAGGTGTTTGGGGTAGAGAGGGACCATCCTTGGTCCGAATGGATCGTGCGAGGTGCCATTTTGTAGCGCTTAGGGTGTAGATTCCGATTTAACGGATGTTCGCATCATCTGTGACGTCATTAGTGACGTCATCGGTACGAGTAGTAGCGAAAGTGGCAATTTTGGGGCAGTGAAGGATGGATTAGTAGTATGAAAGCGCATGTCGAGCCCCATTGACCTTGCGGCGCAATGCGCAATGAGAATGCATGTGTGTGTGTGTGTGTGTGTGTGTATGCGTCTGTGTGTGTGTGCGTGCATGTGTGTGTGTATGCGTCTGTGTGTGTGTGTATGCGTCTGTGTGTCTGTGTGCACGTGTGCTTGCGTGTACGTGTGTGTGTATGTGTGTGTGTGTATGTGCGTGTGTCTCTGTGTGTCTGTGTGCATGTGTGCGTACGTGTGTGTGTACGCGCGTGTGTGTGTATACGTCTGTATGCGTGTGTTTATGCGTGTGTGTATGCGCCTGATGCGTGTGTGTGTGTGTGTGTGTGTATGCGTCTGTGTGTCTGGATGCGTGTGTGCATGCGCCGAGTTCTAAGAGCCCCGGAGAGAGAACAACAACAACAAGGATGACACATGAGAGAACAACAAGAAGTTTTTGTCATATAGTTTATTATCCCCAAATTTGACATCATACCCAGGCTGGGGGAGCCGCCCTGGGTATGTTTAGTATGTTCGCATTCGAAATATCAAACACCGTGTTTTATTATTCAACGCATCGTCACATCAGGCACAAGTGTTTACTGAGCTCAAGTCAACGATCAGCATGTAGACATAGAGAGTATGTACGGCATGTTGTGGTATTCATCAGTGCAATGTAATGTAATGAATGTGGTCAACTCTTCAAACGACCCAGTCAGTTAAGACGGCACCAACGTTTGATTCATAGTCCATCACCACGGTATGCGCGACAACCTTCTACTATAGAGGAGCCGCGGAAGGTCAGGCCCAGTGAAGATAAGCCCGGGGAGACGAACGCCACTGGTGATGCGATGACGGAGAGCCCGCCTATACCCATAGTTCAGAAGAGCCTGCATATCCAGCCGGACCCAAGCGTTACGGTTTCGAGTCATTCGCCTGACAACATCGAACATTTTCTGGTCGAGCTCATAAATGTTCCTGGCGATCTCTTACAGGACAACCATCCAGTGAGTGACGACGATCGGGGCCATTGGTCTATGACACGGTACTGTTTCCACCGTCATCGCCCTATTCAAGATATCTACAATTTCCCACTGACGAAACTCACCCGTCTACGCAGCTACGTGGAAGCCATCTTCGAAGATCAAACTACGGCCTTCAAATTGAATGTCGCTTTCGGGTACATCTTACGTCACAAAAGGACGGACCAGTTACGGTATTGTTACCCCAGTGCCAACAACCTTGTGTTTGACCTGCCGTTTACCATCATTCACCGGGCGTCGCTAGAGATGATGCTGGCCCAAGTGGAGCAATTGGATGCCTTGAGATGGGCACATCGTCAACGCCCCAACACACAATGGGTGGTAAAGAGGGTAACCAATGTTACGTTTTTCGTGACCAAGACGACCAATCAACCCATCGGGTGAATGCGTCACCCATGCACTGATGAATACCACAACATGGCGTACATACTCTCTATGTCTACATGCTGATCGTTGACTTGAGCTCAGTAAACACTTGTGCCTGATGTGACGATGCGTTGAATAATAAAACATGGTGTTTGATATTTCAATTTGTTTTGCTGTGAACATACTAAGCATACCCAGGGCGGCTCCCCCAGCCTGGGTATGATGTAAAATTTGGGGATAATAAACTATATGACAAAAACTTCTTGTTGTTCTCTCATGTGTCATCCTTGTTGTTGTTGTTCTCTCTCCGGGGCTCTTAGAACTCGGCGCATGCACACACGCACCCAGACACACAGATGCATACGCACACACACACACGCACACACGCATCAGACGCATACACACACACACGCATAAACACACGCATACAGACGTATACACACACACGCGTACACACACACACACGTACGCACACATGCACACAGACACACAGACACACACGCACATACACACACACACATACACACACACGTACACGCAAGCACACGTGCACAGACACACAGACGCATACACACGCACACACACACAGACGCATACACACACACATGCACGCACACACACACACACACACACACACACCAACACACACATGCATTCTCATTGCGCATTGCGCCGCAAGGTCAATGGGGCTCGACATGCGCTTTCATACTACTAATCCATCCTTCACTGCCCCAAAATGCCCACTTTCGCTACTACTCGTACCGATGACGTCACTAATGACGTCACAGATGATGCGAACATCCCTTAAATGGGAATCTACACCCTAAGCGCTACAAAATGGCACCTCACACGATCCATTCGGACCAAGGATGGTCCCTCTCTACCCCAAACACCTTCCTTCACTGCCCCAAAATGCCCACTTTCGCTACTACTCGTACTGATGACGTCACTGACGACGTCACAGATGACGCGGACATCCCTAAAATGAAGATGTACACCCCGAGAGCTACAACATGACACCTCACACGACGCATTCGGACCAAGGATGGTCCTTCTCTATCCCAAACACCTACCTGCACTGCCCCAAAATGTGCACTTTCGCTACTACTGGTACCGATGACGTCACCGATGACGTCACAGATGAAGCGAACATCCCTAAAATGGAGATGTACACCCCGAGAGCTACAACATGACACCTTACACGACGCATTCGGACCAAGGATGGAGCATCTCTACACCAAATACCTTCCTTTCACTGCCCCAAAATACCCACTTTACTTACTACTCGTACTGATGACGTCACCGATGACGTCACAGGTGACGTGAACAGCCCTCAAATCGGGTCTACACCACGAGAGCTACAAGATGACACCTCACACGACGCATTCGAACCGTGAATAGCCCATCTCGTGGTAGCTGAGGTCACGTGTCCGCACCCCGCATTCCGAGTGGATGGAACAATCCTACAATAAAATAATGGTCAAAGGGGAGACAATTCACCTATCCCAGGACGATTGTCTCCCTTGGACCACACATCTGACTGTCATAACAAATTTATGTTAAAGGCTCAAAGGCAACAGGAATTCTATGACTCGAAGTGAAATAATGTTAATTAATGGTTATTTATTAATTATACTTACTGAGTAAATTTACATATTTAGCTGAGTAATCGAAGGCTATAATTTGTGTGTATATGTACTGACAATTTTCAGTCCAGGAGGTTCTGATTGGTCCACTGGATGAAATGCACACCTCCAATTCTCAAGAAAAATGGTTCCTTGTTCCACCTAGGCCAGCAACAGAGCTATATGTTCATGAATATACCCTCCTTCGTATTATCGTTTATCCTCCGTGTTTCGGCATGGAAAGCATACCTTCATATGCACTGAAATGTTCCTCTTTATCCAACAGGGTGGGAACAATAACCAGTCAAATCTCAAGTTCAATGACATCGAAAGCAGATACATAGAAAACCCGGAAGAAACGTTTGTGTTCACCGCGGGGCCTTTCGAATATGACCTGGATCTTGGCAGAATGGTGCAGAAGAACAAACAGTATGGTACAGAACGTGCAGTCCGACGTCGGCCTGTGTTCTTGACGTCAACTGAATGGGCAGAAAACTCGTAAGTTTACAAATGTATGTCATTAAAAAACATGTCAATTTCCATACAAAGCTACGGCCCTACGGATAGTACCTTTGTGATACGTCAGCCATCTTGGACACGAAAACGTCTTTTAGCATTCGGCGCAGGGCTATTCTGACATATGACGAGAAGTGTTTTTCTAAAATTGACGAGAAGTGTTTTACTAATTATTATTGAATCGGGCAGCAATATTGGGCCTAATTCACCTCAGCCTAGCTAAGCTCGTTTTGCAGGCAGCAGTAGGCATAAACGAGCCCATAATTAGTTATCGGTAAGCAGTTCACATTGGCAAGAGCCAAAATTGAACATCGTTTTTAATCGAAATCAAAACGTCACACACATCTATAGCAGGGTGAAATCAAATACCATTATATCAAGTATGTTTGATACAGAAAGATTGGCCAGGTAAATGTACGTTTGTGAGATAATGTTTTGGTTCTGAGCTACATGAATAATTGAATTCTGACAGTGGTGTCCAATCTGGCTTAATTGGAGACAACCCTGTTCGGAGGTTGTAAACATGTGATATGAGGAGTATTTGTGGATTGATCAAGATCAGATTTGCACAATTAGACCATTATTATCAGCTGGTCATTGGTTACCTGCTGGTCTGCTGGTCATTGGTTACCTGCTTGTCATTGGTTACCTGTTGGTCATTGGTGACCATTGGGACGAGTGAGTGAATATGATTTAACGTTGTTGGTTTTCAACTATACATTCCAGTCATATCACAACGTTTGGGTCCTATCACTTTTCACGCACGGGAACCCAACGGGTGGGGTCCTATTCTTTTTTACTCCTGGGGCCTCACGGGTGGGGTCGTATTCTTTTTCACTCCCGGGAACCCCTCTTACCACAAGCTGTCTGAGGAGCCGAGACCTATTTTGACCATGACCTGCGGTACATGTATGGTTATCATTGGAGCTGAGATCACAGAAATTTACTACCGGATGGCATACATATAGGGTCAACCGTCACAGTTTGGTATACGAATGTTTGATATTATCACTCGTATGCTGCTTCATTGGGAATTTTATATTTGGAATGTGAAAAAGTATATGCAGCCCCGAAAACAAATTTCAGAAGTTTACAGGGAATAATTTTTTATTTTTTTTTCTACTTTCTCGGTGTATTTGTTTTGGAAAAATTGCTACCAATAATTAGTCTATACCATGAAAAAGATTATTTGACGCTCTTATATTATTAGATCTTTCCTTAATTTGCGAATAGCTGTACGGCAGAAGAAACTCGTTTTTGTGAATAACTTAATTCTGCGAAGAATTTTTTTATGACTAAATTCTTTGATGTAGAGTTTAGTGCAGTTAGGGCAAGTTATACACAAAAAACGACAACTGGTAATTAAGCTTTAAGTTTCGATGGAATTCACACATAATCACTTTTAATACGTTTTACATAAAATGTATTTAAATTTCCAGGAATTTTTTGCATATAATCAAATACATATTATATCAGGATTTGAAGCGTCATTATGCGGATTTCTTTTAAAAATAAGTAACCAATTTACTACCGGAATTTTAAAATATTCGTTACGGGAAGGTGTGGGTTGAGCCAACCTGTTGTAACTTGTTTTCTTGGAATGAACTAAGGCTCTGAATTATGACTGAAAAGGTGACGGTACAATTAACGTTCACAGCATCAATACTGTGAGTTACAGATCGATGACTTCCAAGACGTTATTGCTCAATCACACACTGATAGCTAACTACCAACATAGCCTTCAAGATCTTTGGCGTTATGTTTCGTAATTTCTGTCTAATTCCGTTTAACTATGGCCTGGGGGTCCCTGTGTACTTCGAAATTCTCATGGTGTTAATATGAACAAACACAAAATCATTTGTATCAAGAATACAGATCAGCTGTACAGATTCGATATTTGGAACATCACGATGTCTTGCCGGTATCATTGAAAACTGTTGACCGCTTCTCTCTCGCAGGAAAGTAGCTCATATTTATGTATACTATGATTACATATTTTAATCGCTGCTAATGCTGTTTTGCGAATTAGGTAATTAAGTAAGTAAAATAATACAGGAACGCTGCCTTTGTTTGTGATAAAATATGTAAAACACTATGCCAATATAGCATGACGGGTGTTTATCGATACTTTGTTGTCCTCAAAGCGCTTACATTTAGGGTAATACATTATCGCTAAACACTCGTCATGCTATATTCGTATAGTGTTACTTATCTTCATGCGGCAGGTGCTGGTGATCACCAACTTTCAGGACAGGAAACAGCAACACTGCTACCATCACAACACAATCTGATTAAACTTATCAGCACTGACTCAACTTCACTTCCTTTTGAAGCTGGTTTTGATCAGATTGCATCAGAGCAAAACGGCACAAAACGAGTCCTTCCGGGAAATCTAAGCTTTCTTAAAACTTAAGGAGTGTTTGCAATAAAATGGCAATGCGTCGACAACAATGGAATATCTCGTTTTGAAAATGCGAGATTATCTAACAAACCAAGTAGCGTGGTCATATAGCTTTACCCACACGAAAATAAAAAAAACTCTGTTGTTTTATCAAAAAGGACTGTTATGGTCAAAGCTCAGAATGATGGAAGTGTCTAATTCCTAGATGCCAAGTCATCAAATCTGTCACCGATGGAGTTTAAAAGAAAGAACAGTGCATCATGGGATATCTTCCAGTTTTATGTTACTTGATTGGTCAATTCAAATTCTCAAACCAAATTCTGGGATTGTCATTGGTCGGTGGAGAAAATTGAAAGAAAATTCATCCAACCACCACTAGCCCCTGTCCATCACATCCGTGATTGCGGTACCTCTCACAGCCAAACTGTTCATATGAGAACCATTGAGGTCTTTTGCAAGCTGTGTTGATAGGGAACCACATTCCCCAAATTTGGCGAAACACCGAATGGTTCTCCATCATGAAACCTTATTCCATATCTTCAAACATTTCGTCATTCTATATTCTATATATAAGCAAGATACACATGAGAATAAATGTATATACACTCGATTTCGTTATCGATCTCTGCAGCAAAAAGGCATACGAGATGGCCAAAAATCGAGCAACTGGAACAGGAACTCCTGACACCACCCCGAGCTGCTGGAAGAAAGATGCATCGTATGAAGATGGTTACTGCAAAGTACAGGTAAGGGTTCCATAAGGGTAGAGATTCCAAGAGTTATACAATATACAGAAATGACAATTTAGTATAGAGGCCAGCCCCCACAAAGCATATTAGTATACATGAAAATCATTTGAGCAGTTATTCTCCCCCGACTCCCCGAAGAGGAGTATACAATTTCGACCCGCTAGTCACACTTTTAATTCCGGGCAAAAAATTAGACAGGGTTAACGGATTCTTTCAAATGGTTGTATGTAAATAACTTGTTACAAGAGGTCGCTTGGGATTGCGTTCCGTACAAATCTCTCCATAAGTGGCGCCAGTTGGACACAACGTTATGTTTCATTTCCGGTCTTGAAAATTAGAAAATAACTTGAAAGATTCTTCCCAAATTCGTACATGGATATCTTGTAACAATATGTCCTATGGGATCGCGTTTCTTCAACATGATCTGTCCGTATGTTGTGCCCCTTTCCGGACTATAAAATTGCAAGAAAAACCCTATAGATTATTCCGAAATTGTGTTTGTGGATATTTTTTGCAACAAGACTTCATAGGGGATTGCGTTTCTTCAACATCCGTTCACAGTTTCGTCTCCGGATTTAAAAAAAACAACAAATTCTTCCCAAATGTGGTAGTGGATACCTTGAAACAAGATGTTGGTTGAGATTATATTTCTTCAACAACCGTTTCGAAATTTCATTCAAAGAAAATATCAGTATTCCTCTCAAATGTTGTGTGTGGATTGTATACAGCAAGAGCTTGCTTACGATTGCATTTCGCTAACACACTTCCATTGGTGAGATGGAACTACTTCCAAAAGTCACAAATTATGAAACGTTTAATGTTCATCAGTGATATAGGCTCCTAAGTACAATATTTGGACAACAATTTCAGCTACAGTCTATAGCCTTTACACCATGCTGCTTCATATGTCAATCTATGCCAATTTCAAAGAGAGACACGTGGATAGAATTTGAGCAGTGCAAAGCAACCTGCACTGGGGTGCCCGTCTGGAGAACTGCTAACTATTTACACATGAATACTACTGCCGATAATGTTTTATTAATCTTTATTGATAATTTTCAGTTAGAAAGAAGAGGCCAAACTCTAAAGGAATATGAAGAGATCGAGAAGTGTTTCCTAGACAGTGTCGACGATCCGGGCGTGAAAGTCAAAGCTATTCATAGAATCCAGAACCTGGAAGCGCTAGATCGATTTGAAAGGTTCGTGGTCATGCAATTGAACGAGGATTGATTGGGAATAAATCTGTAGGATACTCCCATATTTTCTTTAGTTCGCGGTTTATCATACTGAAATGCTCCACGCATTGCTTTTGGATATCGACCGGAAACGTAGAGTAACCAGACTTCTGGTAACTTCTTTAGTTTTTTCGCTATGACGGCATGAATCTAGAAATTGTATTTTTTCTTTATTTGTGTCTGATTATCGCGCCTTGTTCTTTCTTTATTTCTATAAAATATTATGCTTATATCTGGATAGTGTTTCAAAATGTCTCATTTGAACCAAGTGTCGTACAAAAGTAAATTATTATGATTTTGTGGGAGACAAACTCATAATCTGGCCCGAAATAAGACAGAAAAACAAACTCTAATTGAGGGTGTCCCACAAAAATCGGGGTTAGTTGAAATTCCTCGTGTTTCTTGTCTACTCAAAGTTATATTGTGAAAACTTGGATTATACTGATTTTGCATGGGTATACATAACTTTAATACAATCACAGCAACGGATTGGGAGGAAACATTAATTGTAATGAATAAGAAGGGACTTTATTGCTGGAGATTGTCTGTTTGCTCAATCTTGTTTGCAAAGAAATATGGGTAGAATCGAAATGGCGACCGTGTTGGGATGGTCTGATATCTCGGTAAACTAAGATGTTACAGGGGCCGTGAAGATACT